>CM076572.1:350971804-351038446 GCA_034641835.2 Pinus albicaulis
ACAAACATTGTTCATAAATATAGTGATTTTTTATTCACCATCAATAAATTTTTCAGAACAGATTTTAGCACACAGTAGATTTTGAATATGCTGTGTTATCAAATTAGGCTACATAAACTGTCTTCAAGTTTGAAAGTATGAAGTTTAGGTACTTTCCATCGATGATGTCTTAAACTACTGAGGTACCAAGAGAAACACTTGCAGCAACAGGAAGTGTTTGTCCTAAACGTTTTGACAAATCAACTATATAACCATAATTTGCAGTAATGGAAGCGACAATTTCAAAAAATTTGAAGATGGGGTCCAAATAAAAAGGAACCTAATTGGAAATCGTCCTTCAACCGAGAACTATTAACAAGTCAGAAGCCCCAATGATATGAGCTACATTAACAAGCCGCGGTGAGTTGCTTCTTCCTTGAAAATGTATTGAATAACATTTTGTGTTATCTGTGGGATAGGTACTGCAGTTTTGGATTTTTTATAATTCTACAAAATTTGCAATCGCACAGGAGGGAGAACTTTGTTTTCTTTTGACTAAAAATGCAGAATACAAAGTCTTCAAACAGAGATTAACTGCAATTGTTTTTTGTTACAACACATGCTTACGAGAAAACTAACAAAAAAATTCAAAATTAAATGTATTATTTAAAACCCAACGAACTTGGTCCAACCTGTTCATAGCTTTAGTTACTGTGTTACACTTCTTGTGAACATAAGTTTAGTTTTTTCTTTGAAATATTGAAGCGCGGTGTGAAGCGTTTGATCACATTAATGGCTTCTAATAAGCGTAGAAATTCATTTGGGCTTACATGGGCAGAGCTGTGGGATTATTCATTCAACGACCAGGAGAAAACAGAGCAGAACAAGTTCGTGGTCATGACCAGATTAGCAGATTATAACAAAAAGATGAAATACGCTGTGTCTGTTGGGGCCAAAAAGGTTAAGGGACTTCGGCTGGTATTCGTTGGGCCAAACATCAATACCACAAAAATGCCTAGAAATGAAATGGTAGTCAGTGTTCAAAATTTGCAGAAGAAATGAGTGTTGGAAGGGCTTATGTGTGAACTCTTTTACTTCCCCTGAATTCCAGAGTAAATTTATATTGTATTAATTTTTGGGTCAAAGTTTTGAGTATATTAAATGACCGAACCATGTCGAGGTATTGATTGAATTTACAAAAAGCCAACAAAATTGGGAACGCCAGAAATTAACTAACTGCAGATATAATCAGAAAAGGCTGAATATTAAAACTTAAATGCACCGAGATCATGCGTAGAACCAGTGGCATGACAATGTGAGACAGAATAAGGAAGATATTGATTTCATTAAGAAATAGAGTTTGACAAAATTACCTCGTAATCGATTTCGGCCTCATCGTTGCCAAAGGCATTTTAATCGTCGTCTGAGCTGGACGCCTCTGTCGGCTGATTGTCTTGATCATTTTCTGTCGTCCTCTGAGTTACAGCTTCGAGTTCTTACTGGTCCTCCTCTTCTCATCGGGGGCTCGAATATTCATTCTGTGGCCGATCTTCATCAGAGAAAGCCAGGCCATTTGATGAACTCCTTCCGCTCTTGCCCATGGCTCGGCTCAGCTGTGGAAGACAGATCCCAGACTCTGTATGGAAAGCCTGAGTGCAAATTCGAAACCGTTTTCAGTAATAACACTAAAAAAATTTCACTACCATTTTTTCAGCGTCCTATCCATGAATTGGTAAATTTTCCCTCCGAATGCACTTGTTCCCACCTTTTTAACTTGTGGCGAAATTTGAGCGAGTGGAAAAGATTCCCCAATGTTTGAAAGTTCCCGCCTTTTTTATATATCATATCGGTCTTAATATATCATTATTTTTACAGATGAATATATTTCATTTATATAGTATTATAATTTTATTTATTAATGTTTTTATTTTTATTTATTAAAATTTTTATTTTATTTTATTTTTAGGTGTATTTTAATTCTAGTTTTTAGTTTTATTTATTTATCAATGTATTTTTATTTATTGACTAAATCCTTTTTATTTTTATTTTATTCTGTAATTATTTATATTTTTTGTTTTAGGTATAATTTAAAATAAAAATAATTTATTTTATTTTTATTTTATTTTTAATTGTATTTTAATTCTAATTTTTTAATTATTAATTTATTTATGCATTAAATCCTTTATTTTTATTTTTATTTTTATTTGTATTTGTATTTTTATTTATAAACTATATTATTTTTATTTTTATTTTATTCTGTAATTATTTATATTTTTTTGTTTTAGATATAATTTAAAATAAAAATAATTTATTTTATTTTTATTTTATTTTATTTTTAATTGTATTTTAATTCTAGTTTTTAATTGTATTTATTTATTAATTTATTTATATATTAAATTCTTTATTTTTATTTTTATTTTTATTTTTATATTTTTGATTTAGTTATAATTTTTAACTTTGACTTTTTACTTGATTCATGTTTATTTTGAAAGGGGTGTTAATTTAGTTTTTAGTTCTGATTTTATATTTTAACGTGAGGGTAGTTAGGTGTTTGTATCTGTTTATATTTTTTATTTTATTTTATTTTTATTTTATATATATATATATATATTACCATTTTTAATTTTTAATTTTTATAAGGTTGGGTTAATTTTGTTTTTGTTTTTATTTTTAATCTTAATTTTGGACAGTTGGGTTTTGACCATTGCTTCTCTCCTCCTGGTATAAATGTGTATGTCAGATCAGCCAATTTTCATTATCCTGATGATGAACTATAGTTGGTAGTTCGAAACGCGTCGATCCCTTAAAAAAAAAAAATGTGATGTCCCGGAAGAGTTATAATTATAATAGTATTATAATTATATTATTGTTGTAGTTTTAATATTTGTTGAGTTATAGAGTTAATGAATACATGTAAGTGTAGGTAATGATTTTAATTGAGGGTGATATAAGATTAATCTAAGGAAATTGAAAAATGGAGAGGGTCATAAAATCAATACAAAGATCTTCATAGGGTTTAAGGGGCATCAAGGTGGTAGGATATTGCAATTAAGAGAACTATATAGCAATTTAGGAAATATTGATACAAATTGCACATATGTATCTGTTGTGGTGCAAATGTAACAATGTTTTTGAAATTCTTTTGTAAGGTATGACAATGGTTAAGTTTTCCATGTTTTTTAAAAGTGTGTTGTGTACGTAATGGTGGAGTAAATGACTTATGTTAGGAGGGATGAGGTTGAACCCCAACAAATACAAGCAAGGAGATCAATGTAGTAATGTTGGTGGTGTGGATCAATGAACATTGGGCTATTTAACTTGCTTTCACATACATTCGTTTTTTGGATTGAAATTGTTTTGATGAACACAAGAAAGTGGAAATTAATTGATTTTAGACATTGAAATGTGGTAGAAGCATCTCAAAAGCTATGAAAGCACCACTTTAACTCAATAGTCACAACTAAGTGGTATCTATTCTACGAAAGTCACTCTAGACTTGGACCTAACCCTATCTTAAATAAACAACCCCCTTAAGAAGGCAATTCGGCCCATGAGGGGTGAACATGTCACATGGAAATATTGAACACTTGTGGGGGAATAATAACACATTATTTTCACCCACCAAGTAATAAGAAAGCCCCCATCAATATTGGTATGCACTACTTTAAATGGGTTGAGTGTCCTTGGATGCCTCGAACAATCATATTGAATGTATGTGATGTTAACTAAGTTAACCAAAAAAACGTGTCTTCACTAATGGTAACAATATTTGCACACTATTTATTTCATTGAACATTCAAATGAGGCTTTACTACTTGTAACCAACCATACATGTAGTCGCTCAAGTTGACCAACCTAACACGCTTGTACTAGTGATAACTAAAAGGTACATGTTGGTAATCGGGTGACCAATGTGGTATGCCTCAACATTCGTAATTGAACATAAATGTTGTTGATGGGGTTAATGGGTTATGGGTTGAGAGTTACTAGCTTCACATTAGCAATTCATGTGAAAAATAATTGTGCATTGGAGTTCAAAGGTTGGTGAAAGGACAAGGAAAGGGAAGATGAGGGAGCCCAACATTAGACTCTTAAATATGGTTTGGTGTTGTTCCTGATGGTGACCTCTGAAGAGGAAGTGTAAACGTCACGGGAAGGTTTACAGAGGGAGTTGCTTGTGTGTGCTTGTCATCGGAATTTGCTATTGTGGTGTGTTCAATCGGTCCCTACTGCTCGGTTTCTGGGTTGAGGATAGGAAGTTGAAGGGAAGTGAGATCACTTGTTTCCATTTTTCTTGGCTTTCAGTGAGCTTGTTTTTTTGTTATAAGAGAGGAAGCTAGAATTTGCAGTCCAAGAAACCTTGAGGGTGGTGGCAGAAAACTAGTTTCTTTTCCAAATTTCATGCCCTCCAGCATGGGTGTGACGGTGTTTGATGGATTAATGTGTGGTCTCTATGTGGAGAATTTGGAGACTGGTCACTGCACTAGGGGGAGTTACGCTCAAGTGTCGGTTAATTTTTCATCGTTTGTTGTTCAATTTCCTGTGTTGGTTTGGTGGGTGATGGTATTTGGTTTTGCTAGTGGTGGAAGTCTCTATCTGGTAGTGGGAGGTGTCTCTGTGCTTCCATCTTGTGGTGGTGGGAGACGAAATTTGGCTCCTTCATTGGTGGTGTTTGTTTTCTATAGTGGGGGGTCTGGTCTCTCGACTCTGCACACGGTGGGGTTCCTCGACCTTAGCGAATTATGAAGCCCCTAGTGTGGTGTGGGTGTTCTCCCTCCCCTGTCATCCATGGCCTTGTGGGGGTGGCAGACTCAGAAATAATCATGGCAGCTCCACGCCAGGGTGTAAAGACTGTGGGGCGTGCGTGACTCGCTAGTGTTGGTGCACTTGGGGATGGTGGAGGAGGTAAGCGGGAGGATAACAGAGGTAGGGGTTTGAGGGGTCAAAAGTAGAGTCATCGGGGCGAAGGTGGTTTTTTCAATGAACTAAAATGCCTTTAATGAACACAACCAAATGTGCATGATGTTGAACAAGTAAACCAACCTGACATACCTTTAACAATAGTAACAATGTGTGCAATTTGTGGATTGGGAAAACCAAACTAACATACCTATGATAATTGGAATCTACCATACATGCCTATTTTGATCAACCCTTCACGAGTTCCGTTGATTTCGTGCAAAATTAAGCATGTCATGCAACTCTTAGAGTAACTTTGATACATATACAAATTAAGTTTGTATTTACTTGTTAGAGTTGTGTTAAAGTGTTTCCCCTTTAAATGTCATAGTTTTGAATCCAAGAGAAATTAAGGTATGTATACCTCCATGGATTAAATAGTTAAATCATTGCATGAAGGGCATCCATTGTCCCGTGAATAAGGGGGTCTCACATGCCAATTTAGCATCTACCTATATTATAACTTTATATTAAATACTATTATTATTTTCTTGTGTTAATATGAGTGCTTTTAATATTTAATATACAGTTAAGTAGATTACCCCTTGACTAATTAGTGAAGTATTTCATATTGGATGAGAGAGTTGTAAGGTTGAAATTTCTATACCTCATGTTAATTTGGGTGTTTGTATCATTTCAATGAAAAATTGGATTTCATACATATCCATGGATCCATTAAAGGCATTTACACATGCCAACCAAAGACATTCAATAGTTGGGTTAGAACTAGCGGTTGGGAGGAGTTCATTATCATATTCATCCAAGGGTTTCCATACTAGAGAAATTAGGGTATGTGTTTGATTTATGGGCTAATGTTTGAATGATAAGAGGAGACGAGTTAGTGCAAGTCCTTCTTATGGTAAGGCCCTGCACCTCTTCCTTTATTTCTTAAAGTAAACTTGAAAGAAGTGATTACAAATATATGATACATATAATGTGCAAACCATTCACAACATCACAACATTAAACATTTACATGAGATGCAACTTATTTCATGTTCAATAGATTTTTTCTTTTAAAAAAGAAATATATGGTACCATGATATAATATATTGATTCACCAACATTGACCACCAAAAAAATGACCTAAACGACAAATGTTATGTATGGTGAATATCATCCACCATAAACTATGATTATTAGCCACTCTGACACCCCTAAGTTTATGGTCACTCATTGAACATGACTCCAAGAGCTGTTTCGAGCTTCTTAAACTTATTCTTTCCCAAAAGACTGACAAGGATGCCTCATTACTGTAGCATTTTTGTCTGCGCCTTTCATCAAATTCTCTACAACCATGTTTTTATGTTATCCTCAATTAACATTTCAATTCCACGTATTTTCTTATTGCATGTTTTAAAGGGTTTCCTTCATTCTCATGGCAGACACAGAGTCACATTCATTGGTCCTTATGTGTTTTGGGGACCATCTCATTACTTGCAATGATTTCTCTCTAAATCAACACATGGCAAGCGCGGTATGATCAACCAAAACATATTAGCACCTAAAAGGCCATCAATTTCGAGTTAATCCCTACCCTACAACATGGCAAAACTTTTGGTTTGAATAAATTTTGTCAATGAATAACATCATTGTGAGTAAAAATATAATGCAGTTTGGCTTGGCATCTGCTTGTTGTGTTAGGGGATTTAATGGGTTAGGGGCTAAGGGTTTAGAGGTTTAGGGTTTAGGGGTTAAATGAGTTAGGGGTTTAGAGGTTTAGGGGGTTAGGGGATAGGGGTTTATAATGGTGTTAAGTTTAGCGGGTTAAATGGGTTAGGGTTTTAGGGGTTTAGGGGGTTAAATGGGTTAGGAGTTGGGAATTAGGGTTTAAGGGGTGAGGGGTGAGGGGTTTAAGGGGTGAGGGGGTTAAATGGGTTAGGGGTTTAGGGGTTTAGGGGGTTAAATGGGTTAGGGGTTAAGGGTTTAGGGGTTAGGGGTTAAGGATTTAGAGGTTTGGGGTTTATGAGTTGAATGGATTAGGGGTTGGGAATTAGTGTTCAAGGGGTTAGGGGTTAAGATGATAGTTTCGTTAGTCTCTGTTTGTGCACAATAGTTCTTTATTCTTTGTATCTCAATGTAACAATTTTGTAGGTAACGTTGCTTGTTGCCATGTCTTCTCTATTTATTAATTTCTAGTATTTGTTAGCCATTTCTTTACATTTATCAATGAAAATGTCTATTGCAATTAAAACAAATGTATGTTCAATCTCCAGTTTCAAACTCAGCCACAATGTTGTCACACAATTTAAGTGATCTAGAGTATGGACATCTGATGAAGTCTCAATAACCACACTGCACCTCATGACTGCTACAGAAAAGCTTAAGTTCGAGTGTCCCACATTCATGAGAAAGTTGGCGATTATACTCTTGCTCCACCTGATTGTGTCTTGGACATACCCTTGTTTGTTGCAAAAACATCCTAATGTTGTTGACCTTGTCCCTTAACAGACCAAGGAAACAGATGAGACTGAGAGGAATGGAAAGCACTACAAAGTTGGAGAGCGTACAAAATACTAAGATGATTTAAAGGATAAGCTTGAAGAATGTAACAGTGGTGAGACAACTGAAAGTTGTCCCAAACAAACAGTTGATAATGTGAAACCTTCTTCTGTACCAGTCAAGCAAGACTACATTCATGTGAGAGCAAGAAGAGGAAAAGTGACCGATAGGAATAGCCTGGCAGAGAGGGTTCGGTTCACTCTTTTTAATGAAATATTTGATCTACATTTTGTATATCAAAGATTAATCGTTTTAATCTTGCCAACAAGGAGGAATTAACCCGATCGTAGGTCCCAACTAGACATGCTCTCGTTTGGAATGGATAATCCCAAAAAGTTTTAAGGACTGTTATAAGGGTTAGGGGAATAATGAGTTAGTGGTTAAGGGATTAGGGATTAGGGGCTTAGGGCTTAGGTTTAGGGATTATGGGAATAATGAGTTAGTGGTTAAGGGGTTAAGGATTCAGGGGTTAGGGGTTAGGGGATTTAGGCGCATTTAGGGGTTAGGGGAATAATGAGTAAGAGGTTAAGGGATTTGGATTGGGGTTAGGGGAATAATGAGTTAGTGATTAAGGGGTTAGCGATTGAGTGGCCAAGGGATTTAGGCACATTTAGGGGTTAGGGGAATAATAAGTTAGTGGTTAAGGGATTAGGGATTGGGGGCTTATGGGTTAGGGGATTTAGGCGCAGTTAGGGGTTAGGTGAATAATGAGTTAGTGGTTAAGGGATTAGGGATTAGGGGCTTAGGGGTTAGGGTATTTAACATTTAAGGATTTTAGGGGTTAGGGGTGAGGGGTTAATGGATTATGGGTTGAGAGTTACTAGCTTCACGTTGGCAATTCGTGTGAAAAATAATTGTGCATTGGAGTTCAGAGGTGGTGAAAGGATAAGGCAAGGGAAGATGAGGGGGCCCAACATTATTAGACTCCTGAATATGGTTTGTTGCTGGTACTGATGGTGGCCTCTGAAGAGGAAGCGTAAATGTCGCAGGAGGTTTACGAAGGGAGTGGCTTGTGTGTGCTTGTCGTGGGAATTTTCTGGTGTAGTGTGTTCAATCAGACCCTGCTGCTCAGTTTCTTAGCCATTGAATACGTTTGGGTTGAGGATAGGAAGTTGAAGGGAAGTGAGATCACTCGTTTCCATTTTTCTTGGCTTTCAGTGACCCTGTTTTTTCATGATAAGAGAGGAAGCTATAATTTGCAGTCCAGGAAACCTCGAGGGTGGTGGCAAAAAAATAGTTTCTTTTCCAAATTTCATGCCCTCCAGCATGGGTGTGATGGTGTTTGGTGGATTGGTGTGTGGTCTCTATGTGGAGAATTTGGAGGCTAGTCACTACCCTGGGGGAAGTTTATACGCTCAGGCATCGGCTACTTTGTCATCGTTTGTTGTTCAAGTTCCTGTGTTTGTTTGGTGGGTGATGGTATTTGGTTTTGCTAGTGGTGGAAGTATTTATCTGGTAGTGGGAGGTATCTTTGTGCTTCCTTGTGGTGGTGGGAGATGACATTTGGCTCCTTCGCTGGTGATGTTTCTTTTCTATAGTGGGGGGTCTGGTCTCTCGACTCTGCACACAGCGGGGTTCCTCAACCTTGGAAAATTTTGAAGCCTCTGGTGTGGTGTGGGTGTTCTCCTTCCCCTTTCATCCATGGCCCTGTGGGGTGGTAGACTAAAAAATAATCATGGTGTCTCCACGCTAGGGTGGAAAGACTGCGGGGTGTGCGTGACTCGCTAGTGTGGGTGCGCATGGGGGTGGTGGAGGAGGTAAGTGGGGGGATAACAGAGGTGGGGGTTTGAGGGATCAAAAGCAGAGTCATCAGGGTGGAGGAGGTGGTGGTGGCTAGGGGAATCATGGGTTTGATTAATTTGAGGTAAATGAGGGGCAGGTTATCCAAAAAAATTTCCTAGAGAACGGTCGTGCACTTATCAACAACTTGATGGAAAGAGTGGACACAACTCAGAGATTATGTCATGAGGAGCATGTAGAGCAGATGGCAACATTGGACTGAATGCACTATTTACAGTTCCAAGTCTGGGAGAGACTGGTAGTTATTTGGCGAGGCCAAAATCAACTCACTGAGAAAGAAGAATAGCTGGAGACTTGGTTGGCGCACTTTGAAGGGCACAGTCAATGTGACTTCTGTCCTCCACCACATCTAGGAACAACCCCGAACAACCCTGCATCCATCACGTTGGACAACTAGTATGTTATTTGGTGTTCTTTGTGTTTTATATGTGTTTTGGTGCCTCTGGCTCAACCATTTATGGACAATGTCCCTAGTCCCTCTTTTGCATTTTTTTGCATCTGGTGCAAATTTTTGTCAACAAACCAAGTCGAGGTGAGATCACCTGCTTTGTAATTGGCTATATGTACTCCTTTTTTCCTACACGAATATAACATTGACTTACAAAAAAACAAAGGTTCATACATCATTAAAAATTTAATTAAGTTTCATACTTAAATTAACAAATGTTCATACCTATTTACTAAATAGGTCTATAAATATATATTATAGGTTTATCTATTTAGTATTTATCAAATGTAAATATGATGATTTAATATACTAGATTTAAATGAACTCACATGTTTAACATAAGAAATGTTATATTTTTCTAGTTCCCTAGTCACCCTTGGTCAAAGCATCACACCCTTCATGAAAAGGCACCACAACGTTCATAACCAACATATACCCACCATGGATGTCCTACCAACTCATGGGATTTTCTCAACATAAATAGTTATGACTACTACCAAGCTGATTTTGTATGCTCTGACCTTGGGCTATTGAACTCCCATCATTAGTCTTTAGTCAGCCCTCGCCATTATGCCTATGTTAAGCCTATAAAATTAGAGACCCTGGTCCGTTGCATCAGTAACTCTCTCGTTTGGTTGAGGCTTCCTTTTTGTCGAATTCAACACCCATTTTCCAAAAAGGCAGTAGTACCTTGGATGTCTCCTCACCACAATAGGGGCATCCTTGGGTGGCACTGTGGGAGTCATCATTGCCCATAGTTGTCATCGATCCTCCTGAAATTTGACTAAAACACAAGCTTTCATGTCAAGATGGTATCATACTTTACAACCATTGCACTTTTCCCAGATTTGTCGAAGGCCCATGCCATTATAAGCATATCTTTCAACAATGCTTACACGGGAAGGTCCGGGTCATACACCCATGTTTATAATGAGAATTTATATTCCATACCAAGATTACGCATGCAGACACCACATTCAACCTACTGTCAAAGAAAAAATGCCCCTGAGGGCATCAACAATCATCGTCATCAACCAAATTAACATATCACTACCATATCAGTGACACAGACAAAACCTTTGTCTATCAGGTAGATTTGTTTAGCTAGCCAAAGAATCACGAGCATGGGACATGCTCGCCTAGTAGAAAAATCGTACTTATTGTATCATGCTATTTCTTTCAGGTTTCCAACAGGACATGCTCATTCTTTTACATCATTGTAAGGGGTTTCCAACCTTGGGCTGTATGCAGGCCTCTCTCTCTCTCTCTCGACAAAGGTTACACAGAAAAGAAACTATAATGTATTGCGGTTATATAGCTCTTCCTGGACCTCACACATTAGGGGGAAACTGTTATCACTAGAAAATCGGACAAGAAAAAATGACATCATTAAATGTCAAGCATAAGGATTTACAGGGCTGAGAAACATTAGAGGATCTGAAAATTTTAAAAAATATCTAAGGTCAAGAGGAGAAAATCAAATTGTGCACCAAATACACAAGAAGAATGTGCCTTTGCACGCACTTTCCTTCAATAGGCGTGCTTATGCGTGAATTTCCCTCAAGAAGTCGCGCAGTCCTGGGAGTGGCGGAAGTCACCATTCGGGACAACTTGACACACTTCAGGAAATGATCGTCCACTTGAGGCCACCCAAGGATGGCCTCTTAGAGCCACCTTGGACCTTAAGTGGGCGCACAAAGGAATCAAGTAAGAACACAAAGAAATCAACCCTCTCTCTTGGGTCACCATCCACAAATGTACCAAGAGAGGGAAGAAGGATTTGAATTTTCTTACAAATTGCCACCATCAGAAGAACAAAATTAGAACACATTGTTATACTGGCCAAATTTCCCATGAGAAAACCAGCAATGTGTAATCCAGAGCAACAGTAGAGTTAGGTGATTCAATTGTTGGCCACCCAACAACTTCAATCCCTTTGGAGAAGAGAGAGGCCTTGCGACATCAGCTTAAGGGTAAAAACTTCCTTGCACTGGGTGTTAGAACTCCATAGTTCTAAGGATCCTTTGGCAAGTGTGTAACGTTCTGACTTTATTTTACTACTAGCGATCAATAAGAGGGGATTTTATTCCACTGTTTGCATTATTTTCTCGTTTGACTCATTGTGATCTTTTGTTTTAGTTTTGGTTTAATTGTGTTTCTTCTCCTTATATGCAGCATACTACATTCCATAATTTAGTGTGTTTTATATATATTAGCATGTGTTCACTAACCTGCTAACCACATTTTCTTCCTATGACCATAGCTTGTATGTTGCAACCATTCCTATGAAGCACCGGTGATTTGGTACACTTGTGCACCAAAACCACCATTACAACTGTGTATATGGCACTATCACCTCAACGTTTGTATGAACCCAAGGTTGATAAAGTGAATTACAGTAGCCTCTAGCAGTTGCGACACTCTTGGTGCAAAACTAGGGCTCACCATTGTACTCACCATATTTACATCAAAGAGGGATACAAGCCCGTGTGCCAACCCCAGAGGAGAATGAACCCAACCCTTAAGGACATAGTGAAGGAATAATTACAAAAGTTGTTGGATTCAAGGTTCGAATACCCCATCTCATATTCTAAATGGGTGTCATCTCTAGTCTTAGTCCCAAAGAAGAACAGGAAGTGGAGGATCTTTGTAGATTATAGAGAATTGAACAAGGCCACAAAGAAAGACCATTTTCCTTTGCCCTTCATTGATGAAGTCCTAGATGGTCTTGCAAGGAAGAAGTTCTTCTCTTTCCTGGATGGATTTAGTGGTTATAATCAGATTTAAATCAACCTTGAATACCAAGACTAAACTAAATTTACAAGTCCTTAGGGTATCTTTTCTTACAGAGTCCTGCCATTCGCCCTATGCAATTCCTCTTCCACTTTTCAAAGAGCAGTTTTGAGTATCTTTGCTAAACTTGTTCATGACCCTATGGAGATCTACATGGATGATTTCACTCCTTAAGGATGTGATTTTTTGCAAGCCCTATCTAATCTGGGTAAAATATCGAGGAAATGTATTGAAATGAATCTCTCATTGAGCCATGATAAATGTGAATTATTAATGAAGGCGGGGATTTTCCTTGGCCATTCCATATCTCAAGAAGGAATACAGGTGGACCCAAACAAGATTTATATCATAAAAAAGGGTCCTTACACCTCAGAAGAAGATATATATGTTAGGAGTTTCTTGGGCTTAACTAGTTATTGTAGAAGTTTTATCAAATATTATAGTAAAGTGGCTTCACCATTGTTTGGATTTCTCACCAGGGATTCAGATTTAAGTTGGAAAAGTAGATGCCAAGAGGCCCTTGAAACATTAAAATAAAAATTGACCACTACACCTATACTTAGGGGTCCAATTAGGCTCTTCCTTTCCATATCCATATTGATGCATTAGAAAAAGCTATGGGGTTAGCCTTGGGAAAAGTGGATGATAATTTACTCTATGCCATTTATTTCATAAGTAAAAATTTTTCTAAGGCTGAATTGAACTACACTATCACTGAAAAATAACTATTAGCTATTGTACACTTCCTGAACAAATTCAAACACTATATCACTAAATACCAAACTTTTATGCATACTGATAATGTAGCTATTTAACATTTGATGAATAAATATGACGTGAATGCTATAATAATTAGATGCCTTTTATGATTACAACGATTTGATTTGACTATCATTATCAAGCCAGGAAAAGAAAATGTAGTTGATGATTTTTTGTCTAGACTGACACTGCCTGTAGGTAATGAAGAGATGGTCGATGATATAATTCCATATGAGAATTTATTTTCTATCTCAATGATCTCTCCCTGGTTTGATAATATAAAAAACTACCTTGTTTCTAGGAGGTTTCCTCGAAATATTTCATCTAGGGAAAATAACATAATTGTGAGGAAAAGTGCCCCTTTCACTTGGATTGGGGGCAACCTTTTCAAAATAGGACCAGATCATATTTTGAGAAGACGTGTAAGAGAAGAGTAAGTCTTTGAAATCCTTTCATCATGCCATGATGGGCCCTGTGGGGGTCATTTTGCTTCTAAGAGGATATATTTTAAAGTTCTACAAGTTAGCTCTTATTGGCCCACTCTCCATCAAGATGCAAGATGTGATCAGTGTCAAAGGACGGCAAAACCCACACCCAAGGATGAGATGTATTTACAACCTCAAGTGGCCTTAGATCCATTTGACACATGAGGCATGGATCTCATTGGGCTAATTGATCCACCATAAGGACAAAGGAAATACATTATTGTGTGCAATGAATATTTGAAAAAGTGGGTTGAGAGAAAGGATTTCAAAGAAAAAACAGAGAAGAAAGTGGTTGGTTTTTTAAGGGAAGACATTTTCTACAAATGTGGGTATCTAAGGGAGATAGTCATCGATCAAGGATCTCAATTCACATCACATTTGATTAAGAATCTCCTGAGGCAGCACAATATCAAGGATTAAACATCTACTACATATCACCCTCAATCAAAGGGGTAAGTAGAGGTCAAAAATAGGGTATTGGAGAGAATCCTCGTGAAGGTTGTTAGCAATAATAGGAGAGATCGGGTAGACAGATCAGTGGAGGCCACTTGGCCCTATAACACCACTTAGAAGGCAACCACTGGATTCACTCCATATGATCTAGTTTATGGGAAGAAATATTTTTTGTCTATTGAGTTTAAATATAACACTTTGAGAATGGAAGCCCAATTGGACTTATATATCACAAGAGCACAACAAGGAAGGCTGCTCCAACTAAATTTCTTGGATGTGTTCAAAATGTAGGCTCCCCTCCACATGGAGGTTATACAACTGGAAAGGAAGGTCTGGCATGACAAACCTATCAAATATTTGTTTTTTCCCAAAGGGGATTGGGCCTTGTTATATGATTCTAGGTTCAAATGTTTTAAAGGGAAATTAATTACAAGATGGTTGGGTCTATACTTAGTGGAAAAATGTCATGACAATTTATCTATCCAGATGAGAACCATTTCTGAGGAATGTATCCTCTTACTTGTCAATGGTTATAGGCTGAATCTATACAGAAGTCCTCTTTCCAAGGTAGAATTAATCAATACCATTAGCAGAGATGTTAATGTGATTGGAATTTTCATGGCTTCCAGTCCACAAAACCCTTAGAAGTTTGAAAAAAAAAACAAAATAAAAATAAAAATAAAGAGGCCTAGATGAAAAACTCTATGAGGCATCTGAGGCCAACTCCAGGGTTGAAAACCTATTTGAGGCATAAAAAGAGAAAATAATAAATAATAAATATCACTAGGTGAAAACCTCCTTCGAGGCACCTAGGGTATGCATGTACATTGAAAACCTTCTCAAAGGCAGTTTGTTTGTCTTAAAAAAATAAAAAAAAAGAGAGAACATAAGGAAGGAACCAATACCATATGTTATAGGCCATTTTGTCACATCCAATCAAAGTGAGCCTCCTAATGGGATCAATTAACATCTTATTCCATTTTTCATCATCTTGCACAAAGCCCTAATCATGTACCTTTCATCCCTTATAATTTCAGCGCTAAACTACATTATCTGAGCTAGCTTTATGACCAATGCTCTCTGCAAGCCTACTGGGGTGTGACCACCTACAAGTTGCTCCATTGTGGGTAGTGTTGGTCACCATCAATTTGCTCTCCCTTTCCCCTGCGTTGGTTCTATAATTCCAGGAGAATGATCGAGATTCCGAAAGCTTCACCTTCTAGGAGTTTCCAGTAATTATTTCAGCTACTTACCTTGGATTGACATTTGGATCCTATCCTACCCTACTTTGGAGTTTTCACCACCTATCCTTAGATCCTATCACTCCATCAAAGGTGGACCTAAAACCTTAGAATGGTAATTAGATAATAACTGCCAACTTACCCCTCTCTCCTATAAATTTACCCTCTCATATGCTAGAGGTAGTGGTTGGCTTTGGAGAGTGATTATTCCCTTATGATTTTGCAGTAAGTAGTTATTATCCCATGCATAGGATGATTGGAGGTGCATTTTGTGATAAGGAAAGGATGAGTTGACAAGTTGGAGGAGCTCTTCTACAAGATTGAATTTTACTTATGGTTGTAATATCCTTCTATTAATATAATGCAATGAATTATTTTCTTCCTATATGTGATGTAGTTATTTCACTTATTTCAATATCAAGTAGATCTATTGAATAGAATACTTAGACGATATTGCATACATCTCGTAATTTCTTTTCTTGTGTTATTTGACTTTGTAGGATCTAATTTTGGCAATTGGAGCTAGAATTGGACCTTCCAAGCTAAAGAAGGAGTGAAGCATGCGACAAATATCAGGTAGTCCTCACTCCATCATATGTATATTCTAAGGAAAAGAATTGGGTTCTTTTTCTCTCTATTGTTCTAGGTCAGCCACCAGACCTAGCGGAGATACCTTTGTCCGTTATTGTAAATCCCGTATAAAAAATTGGCAACTCCACTTGGGATTAAACATACCTGATTCATAGTAAAAATGAAGCATATCTAGTTCAAAATACTAATAATGAATAAAATAATGAGAAAATGACCATAAATATCTAAATGAATTTTCATTTTTACCATTTTACATTTTACATTCAATAGTGATTATTTGGAGCCTTTTTTCACTTGATCTTCTGTAGTTGATTGCAACCAATCAAGGGAACCATTTCAAGTGTCATCGGATCTAGGTAGGAGATGAAACCTTTATCTATCTCTTCATGGTTCATTTTTTTTACTTTCATACAAATTTGTGAGGTTTTGAGGCCCATGGGGTTCATAAAAAATGCCCTGGGACCAATGCACCCCCTCTGAGTGGAAAAGGGAATTGCACCTAGGCAGAGGTGCAATGCTTTTTCTTCGCCTTATGAGGTGTGTTGGGCGCATTTTTCCAAGTTTGTTCTTAGTTTTGCCTCAAAATTTTCCAAGTTTTTTCTTGGAAAAGAGCGTAATTACTCCTTTGTTGATGTTTTAGGTACCCATTAGCATAAAATGGAATTTATCTATAGAGAAATATAACATGAAGCACATGATATGGATGCTTCAAATGACCCTGCTACCATTCGAGCGCTTAGAAACTGTGGATTGTTAAAAATATTTTAGCTTCCCAATATGAGGAAATAAATGGAGTTATTGAAATACCTTGTACGTTCATGGGATTTTCAGGCATAGGCGTTTAGGTTTGGGGAGAATCTTCTCGAGATACAGGTAGATGAAATTTAATTTCTAACAAGATTGTTAAAGCAGGGTTCCCCCATCTCTCTTCTAGGTGGAAGAAGTGGCGGTGAGACGGTGAAATATTACATTGCTACCTATTGCAGACCTGCTATATTATCCCTAATAGACATTAGAGGGGAATTTTGAGGTCTAAAATGGGCCTCCTAAGAAAATGTACAACAAAAATAAACTTTATAACAACCAATAGGATTCAAGATGATGATGTCAACCATGGGGGATGATTCACCATTTTTTAAATAAAAAGGTAAAAATATTAAAAAATAATAAAATAATAAAACTACTTTTCAACTCGTATTTTCAACTTATCTCCCAAAATTTTTACTCAATTTCGAGCGGGAGTACTCGTTGGATGCGAAATTTAATTCCTCATTCAGTGTCGATAGCAAAATACTTGATGCATTTAATAAAAATGAAATACATAAAAAACGTGGGATTGTAATCATGTTTTGTTATTTATTTTTCATGAAGAGGACCTGATTAAAAGTAGCAAACACAAAATTTAGATTGGGAATTAAATCGCATCCACCAGTACTCTCGCCTTCTGAAATTATAAACAATTTGGGAGATAAGTTGAAAATATGAGTTGAAAGTAGTTTTTTCATTTTTTTTCCGAAATTTGATATTACAACTTTATTTGATTTTTCCATTATTATTTTATACTTTAGAGGCCCATTTCACCTCTCTGTACCCCACAGATGTGAACATTAAATATCGAGGATGTGACCCAACTACCTTTCATAAAAATCGTGTTCATCATAGTAAGATTGGTAGACAAATCGACATTACATGTGGCAAGAAAATCATACATGCAGTATGGGGTAGAGTGCCTCCAGCTGAGAATATTCAACTGGAGCGAGGGTTTCTTTCTCAACTTCGACTATCCTGCCATTTTGGTTTTACGTCAACATATTGTACTTGAGCCCTTCGATTCGAGGGTGCCATGGATGAGGAGGTGGATAGACCACATGGCCAGACATGTAGGTCCATCGACGATCAAATTTTCACCAGCCTTCATTGGATGGTTGCGCAGACAGTTCATCATGATCGATGACTGTACTTATGTAGAGATGGATTTCCGTGAAGATCTTGAGCTTGTGAAAGTAAATGAAAAGGCATCTACTCATTATAAGTTTAACCCCTTTTCGGAATGAGGTAGACTAACTACGAAAAAGGAATACCTTAGCCAAACATGGCTAAGAGGTTCTCTTAAGTATTGTTTTCTACCTTTATGGACTTAAGAGACTATATACAAAAGGGGACATTTGGAGTTTTTTTTTTCCACCTCTTTTTTGAACTCTCTAAATATGAAAGATATGTCAAGTTTTACCTTCACTGGAATCATTAAAACATCAAACAGTGATGGGCTTGTCGAACATGACAATATCGAGCCACTCCTTCTCAGGTTTTGTTAAATATACTCAAAGGGATTCATTCGAAGGATGAACTTACAAATCAAGCATATGTTATCCTCCTCAAGCTTATCAAAAAATAAAAAGGTACTGACTAGTATGGTTGGGGAAATTAGGAAAATAGGGGATTCCATTTTGTTGAATGGTAGTGCGTCACTCTTGAACACAACACTTTCCACTTCATCTCCATGGGTATTAGGTTGGGTAATATTCTTATATTTTGGTTATCATACCATTTTCAGAGCCAACGTTTTGGTTTTGGGTCAATGCTACCAATTCCATTCAGTCTTGTTATGTGTTCAAGAGAATTCATCTCAGTTGATCTCTCCTACAATAATCTTAAGCCTTCATTTCATGTTTGCCTTTCCTGATCCAGTTTCATATTAACATCATTATTATCATTATGTCTCAATCATGATACCCATTTCGTGTCATTGATGAGGGATACATCAAGGTCCCCCTACGACAGGTCACTTCCTGTCGACATCAGCACATCATCCAGGAAGTTGACTTAGAAACACCCCTTTTGTACCTTGGTGCTTGCATACATCAATGGAAATTTTCCTTGCTCTCGGTGATAGGTTAACATCAATGTCCTTTGACCTAAAGATTCTATGTGGTGTTTGACATCAACTCATTTACTCACATCATAAAATTTGTACCACGGTACCTTGAGATCCATTAACATCAATGGTGATTTCTCTTGCATCTGTTAATGACTTACATCATTGGCTGGTAGTCATATGGTGTCTACCATGTTTGACTCTAGCTCATTGATTCACATGGATAGAATCGTACATTAGTTTGTTGCGTGGATGAGATAGAATACCCCAGATCTAGTATCATCCATCCGGGTTCTGATTTTAGGAGTTATACAAAACTCACAATGTATAATGGTCGTGATCATTGAGACATTCATCTAGTCATGATTCCATTATTTGCATCTATGGACGCATCATTTTGAACATTACACATGTTATGTTAGCTTACGAGCTGAGTATGGGTATGCCTCCCTCAACATGAAGATGTCACGATAAATTTATTGTAATAGATGAAGCTCACCAGTTGTCCTTGATCCCCACTTGTCACAAGGTAAAACATTGCAATCATCAGTCACCATATATGACTTTGTGCTTTAGTGGCCATTCTGTTATGGTCCATTTTGTCACATCCAATCAAAGTGAGCCTCCTAATGGGATCAATCAACATCCTATTGCCCTTGTCATCATCTTGCACAAATCCCTAAGCATGAACCTTTCATCCCTCAGAATTTCATCCCTAAACTACCTTATCTGAGCTAGTTTTAGGACCAACGCTCTTTACAAACCTACTGGGGTGAAACAACCTACGAATTTCTACATTGTAGCCAACATTGGTCACCACCAAGTTGCTCTCCTTTGCACTTGCATTGGTTCTAGAATTTTTGAAGAATGATTGGGATTCCTAAAGCTTCACCTTCTAGGAGTTTCCAGAATTTCTTTTAACTACTTACCTTGGATTGACATTCAGATCCTATCCTACCCTGATTTGGAGTTTTCACCACTTATCCTTAGATACTATCCCTCCATCAAAGGTGGATATAAAGCCTTAGAATGGTAATTGGATAAGAACTCCCAACTTACACCTTTCTCCTATAAATTTAACCTCTCATATGTTAGAGGTAATGGTTGGATTTGGATAATGATTCTACCCTTATGGTGCTACCGTAAGTAGTTATTATCCCATGCATAGGGTGACTAGAGGTTCATGTTGTGACAATGAAAGGACGAGTTAGCAAATTGAAGGAGTTCTTCTACACGATCGACTACTACTTATGGTTGTATTATCCTTCTATTTATATAATGTAATGAATTCTCTATTTACCTATATGTGATGTCTTTATTTAACTTATTTCAATATAAATTCTATCTATTGAATATAATACTTAGATGGCAATGCATACATCTTGTAGTTTCTTTTCTTGTGTTATCTAACTATGCAAGATCTAATTTTGGTGGTTGGAGTTGGAATTGGACCTTCTAAGCTAAAGAAGGGGTGAAGCGTGCGACAAAAATCAGGTATGGATCACTCCATCATATATCTATTTTAAGGAAAATCATTGGTTTCTTTTTCTCTCTGTTGTTCTGGGTGAGCCACCATACCTAGCGGAGATACCTTTGTCCGCAATCGTAAATATCATATAACACCATGTTCGTTGACTATTATTTTATTTTGCAGGACTATACAAAGTGGAAATTTTCATGGATACTTTCCCATAAATTGAAATATATCATCCATTCTTCCATCCATCCACCTCATATCCATCATCTTCACTCATGTGACCATCTCTCTCCACCATCCCATCAACATAAAAATCAAATTTCACCTCCAATCTGTGATGCTACATGAAGGACCTGTATTTCTATAGGAAGGTCATGTATTGCTACAGGAGGGAGATAAGAGGAGGAGGATAGCTAAAAATGACATCATGGATCTAAGAAATGTTGAAGAGGATCATCCAATGATTTTTCATCACCCCTCTATAATATCCCAAAATGGGAATGCAGCAATACATGAACACAATAATGAGAGAGAAATGAAAAATCAACTCATAAAAATTGTATAGAACACATAGGCATCATACTATTGCTACAGCAGTAAAATTATGTCCCACAATATTGTCTCCAAGTGGGGAAAAACAACAATATGGACCATAAAAATGTTATTCCCAGAAAATTACGCTATAACAAGGGGAAATAAAACTTATATCCCTTAGCATATGTATTATGGCCCTCACATAAAAAAGGGGATCAGAAACAAATCCATTTTGCTAAGTTAAGCAGATCTCCCGGCCTCACAATGGCTTAAAAACATCCAAACCCCATGACTTAGACCATGCAAAATTTATGAATCAAGTGACTGCGTGATTTAATGAGGGTTTCTGCAAAAATGGGATATAAAATTATAGATCTAGAGTTTTATTAAACAATATGCTCAAAAAATAGAGATCTAGCCTCCTCAATACATTATAGAGATAACCGGGTAAGGGTTTCTTGAAAGCTTGAGTACAAAAGAGCAGATCTACACATCTAGCTCTGAAATAACATAGTCTTACTACAGATTTACATGCATATAGCTTAATAGTACAAGAGAGAGATGATAATCCCTCTTCCTAGTTTTCCAAGAGAAGGAATGACCCTTTCCCTAAGAAACTATCTCAAAATCAAGGGCTTTAACCCTGCTGCTGCAACACTGTGGAAAATGACACAATTCCTGCAAGGGACTGCACTATAGAAGATGAGGAATACTTTTTCCCAGTGCCAAGACGTGAAATGAGCCCAGAAATCCTCCTAGCTAATCTCTCAAGAGAAGGAAAGCTCCCTCTACTGAGAAACAAACCCGGAAGTGGTGTTATCAACCCTCCATTGCAGCACCCTGCAACGCAACACTATTCTCTGTAGAAATAAAATTGTAGTTGGAGACTGATGCTTGGCCTCAATTTTGGAAGTGGAGAAATTCAGAACAAGCTCCCTCAAGAGGCCTCTCAAGAAAGGAGAAGGAATTCCTAAACAAGAATACCTTGTGCTAAGCAGCACAACAAACTCAGCTAAACAGTTGGAGAATGCAGATTAGTTATACAGACCAAAAATCCAATATATCATAACATGTCCTGCTATGGTTGCCTTGCCCTCCTTTTATACAAATGGAAGCCCTCTCTCCTTGGGTCCCACTCATTAGGGTTTCCTCCACCAAGGAATCTTCCTCCCACTATCACTACGCTGTCTCCCAAGATGATCATCACCTCCTATCCCAGTGTTGTTGCCTTGATCAAACTTGACCTTGTCCATGACGGTGTGAAATCCAGCTCCTATGATGATCCATTTTCACACTATGAGGTATTTTATTCTTATTTCTAAAATGTATGGGCCTCCTTACCCATTTATTAATCTCCTAAGTGAAATCAGCAAAAATCAATATTCCAATTAGCTGCATGCTAATTTTGGAATATACAGTCCTCCCCTCCCAAATGTTGCTTGTCCTCAAGAAACAAGGATAGAATTGAGAAGTCTTCCCTCCTCCTATTGTAGCATCCACATATGATAAAATCCTCCAAAGAATGAGATGTTGTCTCAATAATAAGTCTCCATATTGCCCCTCCCAAGCATCCAAGCTAGCTAAAGAGCTATCATCATGAAGAAGTGAAGTACTCAAGGAGGCAATAAGGTGCTGTCTAGAGGTCCCTTTGAGGAATGGGATATGAAATGTAGTGGGAACCATCATTCCCATGTGGATCCTCCATCCCCAAGCTATCATCCATACAAAATGAGCCACCCTTCAAAATGGTAACTCATGAAAATCCTCCTCCACCTTTGGCTCTTGCAATATAGGTGGGATGAAAATCTGATCATGGTAGACAAAATGGCCTACCCCATGCTGTCCTCCTCTCCACTTATGGTAAGTGTAGAGTATTTGATGATCTTTTGCTGCAATAATGTTGCCCTCAAGAGGCAATATGGAGACTAGATCTCCAAAGATCTCCTCTCCAACGTTGTGAATCAAGCTGGCCCAAACCATCCCATATGTGATGAATAGGACATGATCACCACATGGAATCCAAATGAGAAGAATAATATAGGTTTCATATAGTTCTGGAAGGTACCAACAGTCTCCCAAGTGGTCACAGTGCAATTTTTCTAACTGCTACTTTAGAAAATAACATGGCAAGATGTTTCTTGAAAAATAGCTAGTTGTATATGTCAACACAACTACTAGTGAATAGTAAATGGAATGGTTAATCAATTGAGCATACATAGAAGAATAATGAAACACTTTCCCAAGTCTACATAAAATATGGCTATCTCGATCATATAATTTGGCCCAAAATTGACCATGGAGCCCAATGAGAAGCTTGCCTTCTTGTGGAGCAATGCACTGAATATAAATGGTAAGAGTATGCAAATACCGTGTTAGATAATCAATACATGTAAAAGAAAAATTATTACCATGTACTAAAAGTGAGATGATGATATGGTCCATGAATAAGCCTCCCATAGTGGAGTGATCTACTTCCATGAAGAGAAATGAATCATATGCTGCATGGTGATCCTCCTTCTTGTGCTTGGAAATCCAAGTTAGAAAGAGCCTATCACAGTAGGAGATGTCTCCATCCACTACTCCATCTCTCTCACCTCCCCCTTGTCCACCAAGTGCACTATATGTGAATTGATCCTGGGAATACTCCACCAATAAATCCCAGATTCCAAGTGACAACATTGTTGGCCTATGTAAATAGGCTCCTGCCAAATCATGGCTCCCTTCTTTGACATGCTCATTATCAAAGTCATCTCCCACAATGCTGCTATATATAGGAAATTCCCTCCAAGGTGGAGGTATCCCCTCATCATCCAAGGCTAAGGAGTAGCCCCTTTGCACCATGATAGTGCCATCCCCTACTCCTGCAACATCATGCCAAGTGTGAGATCAAATCTGCCCATGCTCTCCCAAAAACAACCCATGCAACAATAGTTTTTGCTGCCTCCTCATACCTCCATCATACAAACCATGTAGTGAAAACATAATGATTAATATGAAGAATTTCATATCAACACAATGCATCCATACTCCTTGCTTCCCTATGATGCAAGTATCCTGCAAAAATCCTTCCTCCCTCATACCTTTTGAAAGAGGATATGTTACATGATGGCCAAACTCTTTCAAGAGTAGCCAATGCAGCCAAGCCTCCTGCTGCCCAGTGTCATAAATTTGAAAGTAGTTTTATAGCTTCTTTCTCACCATCCACCTCCATTAATCCCTATGTGGATGTCTCCTATCATGCTCCTCCTTGGTACTCCTCCAATGAGGACTACCATCCTCCCAAAACAGATTTCTCTCTTTGCATTTCATGGGATGTTGAAATGAAACTCCTTGGAGATCTCCTAGAAAAGATCTCATCCCAATGATTATCTTGAACCCATAAAGATCCAAGTGTGTTGATGGCAAAAAATCCTTACTACTACTTATTGACAGCGCTGTAAAACTCCCCAATGGTGTACTTGTTGTCTCATGCTTCAACTCAAGGATGAACATATGGTTTTGTGTAAGTTTGTTTGGAACAAGATTCGTCCTTTCCTCCAAGTTTTCAAACCCCAACCTCAAGTGTGGTATGCAAATCAACAAAGGCACATGAGGATGATGGTTCATCCCTTCCTTGAACAATTCAAGGTTGCACAATGCAGTGCAATTCTCTTGTTCTACATAAATAGTGTGCAATGGTATATATCCCTTTGCAAGATTTTTTGAAATGATAGGAGATGGAATCTTAGGCATACCTTGGTGAAATTTGGAAGTATCTTGTATGGCTACAAGAGTTCCTTCCTCCAATGTGTTGGCTCCCCCAACTGCTGATGTTAAAGGCTACTCCTCCAAGGTAGTGACAAAACTGGTACAAGTCTCCTCCAATGGTTATGAGAGCTTCTCCTCCTCTGATTTCGCTTTTTCAAACTCTCTAATCAACCTTTGAGCAACCTCAACAAAATTATTCACTCTTGCATGACTCAAATGGCTGAACCACCAAATGTTGGCTTCACCCTCAAGGTGCAGCGCTACAATTTCTATAGCCTCTCTCTTTACCACTGGATGTAGTAGGAAGAATGCATCAAGTTTTCTTGCCCAATCCCTTGCTATAGATGACCCATCAAAAGTAGACAATAGAAACCTTTTGCCCTTGATTCTCCTTATGCTACAAGGTCTCCTTTCTTCCTTCAATTGAATGAACTAAGGGAAAGCTAGAGTCTCCTTGAAGGCTCTAGGTTGATATTTGTACTCAACAAGGTAGTTAATTAGAATATTGTGATCCAAGTGTCCTTCATATTTCTGCACTTTGTCCTCTTTTTCAAAAGTAAAGGGGTTAGTCCCACTGCTTCTTTCTTCTCTTCTTTGTTTGACCTCCTTGTTGAGGTCCTTCACTACTTTTGAAAGAGATGATATCAAGCTCATTCTTTCCATAATTTTGATCTTCCTCTTTGTCTTCTTATTCTTCTAATAGCATAGTGGTTGAAACTCACGAAATTTGAGCCAAGATTATGCTCCGATACCACTGTAATATCCCGAAATGGGGATGCAGCAATACTAAAACACAAAACTAGAGTAGTAGTGAGAAATTAACTCATAAAATGTCTGTAGAACACATAGCCATCATATTATTGTTATAGCAGCAAAATTATGTCCCATTATATTATCCCAAAGTGGGGAAATGCAGCAACATGGACCATAAAAACGTTATTCCCAGAACAATTAGCTGTAACAAGGGAAAATAATACTTAGATCCCTTAGCATATGTGTTATGGCCCTCACGTTCAAAAGGGGATAAGAAACAAATCCCTTTTGCTAAGTTAAACAGATCTCTCGGCCTCAAAATGGCTTAAAAACACCCAAACCCCATGACTTATACCATGCAGAATTTCTGAAGCAAGTGACTACGTGATTTAATGAGGGTTTTTGCAACAATGTGATAGAAAACCATAGATCTGGAGCTTTATTAAACAATATGCTGAGAAAATAGAGATCTAGCCTCCTTAATACATTATGGAGATAACCCGGCAAGGGTTTCTTGAAAGCTTGAGTACAAAAGAATAGATCTGCACATCCAGCTCTGAAATAACACAGTCTTACTGCAACATTACATACCTATAGATGAATAGTACAAGAGAGAGATGAGAATCCCTTTTTCTAGCTTTCCGGGAGAAGGGTTGGCCCTTTCCCTAAGAAACTAGCTCAAGATCAAGAGGTTTAATCCTCCTTTCTTTTGCAACACTATGGAAAATGATGCGGTCCTGTAAGGGATTGTGCTATAGAAGATGAGGAATAATTTGGCCCATGATTTGGCCCAATGCCCAGATGTGAAAATGCCCAGATGTGAAATGAGCACAAAAATCCTCCTAGTTGATCTCTTAAGAAGAAAGCTCCCTCTCTTGCGAAACAAAACTGGAAGTTGTGTTATCAACCCTCTCTCCATTGTAGCACCCTACAACACGAAGCACTATTCTCTACGAAATAATGCTAGATTTGGAGGCCCCGATGCTTGGACTCAAGCCTAGATGTGGAGAAACGTAGTACAAGCTCCCTCAAGAGGCCTCTCAATAAAGGAGAAGGAATTCATAAACATGAATGCCTTGTGCTAAGTAGCATAACAATCTCAAATAGCAGGTTGGCGAATGTAGATTAGTCTTCTGAGACCAAAAAATCCCCTATATGTCATAACATGTCCTACTATAGCTACCTTGCCCTACTTTTATACAAATGGAATCCTTTGTCCTTGGGTCCCACTCATTAGGGTTTCCTCCACCAAGGAATCTTCCTCCCAACATCATTGAGCGCCCAACATCTTTGCGCTGTCTCCAAAGATGATCTTCACCTCTTATCCCAACGTTGTTGACTTGGTCAAATTTGACCTTGTCCACATGCAAATGTCCCCCTTTCACACATGAGGGTGTGAAATCTAGCTCCTATGATGATTCATTTTCACATTATGAGGTATTTTATTCCTATTTCTGAAATGTATGGGCCTCCTTACCCATTTATTCATCTTCTAAGTGAAATAAAAAAAAATCACTATTCCAATTAGGCTGCATGATCCAATTTGAATATTACACCATCATCACCCATCCACTCCATTTCATAAAAAAATTGCTCAAAAACTCCACTTTGTCCTACTTGTTTTTTTTTTTAAATAAACACAAAAGCCATATTTTTTTCCTACATGTGTCTACACTACTCCTTTATGACGCTAACATTGTCCTCAAGTCATGTCATCATCTCCCTCATCACTCTCATGCATACTGAAGACTCAAAAGGGAAATAAGAGCGACATGACCAAAACCTCCTCTTGTAGCAGCTTGTGCAATCACCACAAAGATCACTGATATTGTTTTTCTTTCATTAGAAGGAAGTATGAAACCTTGCTTGCAACTATGAATAAGAGATGTCACCCTCAGGGATATTTTTCCACCACCAACAACAACTTGGATCCGAAGGGTACCTCTGTGCACAATAAAACAAAACCATCGGAGCATCATAAAAAAAATGAAGATATGCACGAGTAGGTCGGAAGAGTCAACTCCCTTAGTGTCGATGATATGGTCTAGCTATAGCATGCCAACCTCTGCAATAGTTTGATCCTCGGGTAGGCTCAGGTATGGAAAATACTTACCTCCTCCCTATGTGTAAATAACTAAAATGTGTGAATGTTGAGAAGGACTTTTTAATAAGCTAGAGGTGCCCAGTTAGCTTGGCCACCCTCGGCTAGTGAAATATAAGTTAGATTGGCCACTCATTCAACATGGATATTTTATATTGAAAGAGTTAGGCTCACTAATAGCGGGTGGTGATTATGAGGGAAGGAGGCATGTCACCACATTAATCCAATCTCACATACACAAATGGAATATTATGTACTCAAGCTCAAAATAAATTGAAAATTTTCTCATTTTGAAAAACATTAGAGAGAAGGAAAATCTTTGGTGCCACCAAGGAGTTTCAAACCTTGCTCTACAATTGCAACATGATGAAGCTACAGGCAAGCCTGAGATTTATACAGGAGAGTCGATATACTGCTACATGAGGAATAAGAAGGTGAAAAGGGGCCACAGTGGTTCAAATTGGTATCCAAATCACCACATACATCCAGGGCTACATAACTGTAAGTAAGTGTCACCATCCTTACATCCAAATTGCAGGAGAATTCGTCTCATATTCTAAAACCCGTGGCAATTCAATTTTGAAAATTAGAGGTATTTTTTGCATTATAGTGGTTGGAGAAGAGGATATTTTTTTGAAAAAGGATATAAGCACCATTTTCACTCACTGCTGCCAAAAATTAAAACATTTTCTCACCATTGAAGTCATAAAAGAAAAAAAACCTCTCCCTCACTTAATTGGTACTAAGGAGATACAACAGAAGAGATGGGGGGACGATTCAATAGGAGGGAACCCTCAGACACTAAGAGAATCCACCTACATGCTCATGTGATAAACATTTTTTGAAGGCGCCAATGGCTAGGATTCTTTGAGTTGATAAAGAGGTATGATGATGACCTTGCCTTTTAATTTTCCATGGCCTTGAATTCCCAAATAGAGGACAATCCCACCATTTTTGTGAGAGGGTTAGCTATCTCTATTGGCCCTGAAACCATTAGCAGAGTGACAACCCTACCTCTAGGGATCAAGTGTAGAAAGGAATACAAATCTAGGAGTGTCACTGCAAGGAATAATTTCTTCATGTTAAAAGAGAAACATGTTGACGATAAAAATGGGGTTCGAAGAGAAATATTACCTTACCCATGGGATGAGCTAGCTTACGATATCCTTAAGTACATATCCTATGAAACAAGAATGAGTGTGGTGTATTCTTACCACTTCAGATTACTTTATGAAATGATATTCAAGGTAGAATTTCTTCTTCCTCAAAGATTGAGTGTGCCATAATTTCTCCTACATTCTATCAGAGAGATGAGTCAAAAGGCGAGGAAAGGAAAAAACCAACATCTAGCTCACTATGGCCTCATCAAATTGATAGTAATGGATTCCTTGAGAAATTTTAGAATCCTTGTAGTATGGGTTAACTTCATAGACATGGACAGGTAAAATTTCATAGGGACACAAGCCATTACTCCTAGAGAGACACTTGCCTCTAGCATTGGAGGTAGGGAGGGAAAAACAGAAGAAGAGGAAGACACAACAACAAAGGAAGAGGAGGAATCAAGGCTAGAAGAAGAAGAAGAGAGAAAAAAAAGGAAGGAGAAGTAGAATTTGAAAGATAAGGGGGGAGGAAACTAGTGGAAAGAACATCAAGTCCTAAGGAAACTCCTGAACCCAAAACAACAGAAGGATCATCACATCAAACAAGCTTATCTCCAGGAAACACTGAATAGGAAGTAGTTTCCACCTTAGCTACATTAGGAACTCCTATTAAGCCTAAGAGAAAGATACAAAGACAAGGTCATTTATATTTTAAGACCAGAAATATCACAAAAATAAAATTAGGGAGACCACAAACTACCATAAGGGTCCCCATGACCATTGAATAATCACCAAGTAAGAAAGAGGAAGTAGGACCCGCTGAAGGAAAAATTGAAGAAGTAACCTCTCCATAAAGTAAAGACACCTATAGCATATGTGAGGAGGCCTACCACTAGGTAAACTTCCTTCAAGCAGCTCAAGACACTAGCAACCTTCCAACAAGAAGAAAAAGGGAAGCAACAAGAGGGGTAGAGTGTGCTACAGGAGGGAAAAAGTGTGATACACGAGTGGAAGATCATGTTATAGGAGGGGAATGATGTGATATCAAAGGGACAAAAGGTGCCACAAGAGAGAAATGTGTGCCACAACATATAAAGGGGGAGGAAGATGATCTACAGGAGGCAACAACCTTCCAAGAAACATTTGAGAAGGACTCCCTAGAGCTACAAGAGCCTATTCTACAGTCTATCTTTGAGTCCTATAATACATTTGTTGAAGGAGGGAGAATCATCCCTAAAAAATTCACTATCCCACTTCTCTATGAACTAAAATAGAAAGGGGAGGACCCACAGGTGGGGGTAGATTGCTATATCAAAGAATGTGGAAGATGTGGGATTGATGGAGGAAAGATTCAATGAGATGGGACATTCGGGAATTTTGAGGTCTAAAATGGGCCTCCTAAGAAAATTGTACAACCAATATAAACTTTATAAGAACCAATAGGATTCAATATGATGACATCATCCATGGGGGATGATTCACCATTTTTGGATTAAAAAAGTAAAAACTGTAAAAAAATCATAAAATAATAAAACTGGTTTTTCAACTTATCTCACTAAGGTTTTACTCAAATTTTGAGCAGGAGTACTCATCAGATGCAAAATTTAATTCCTCATCCAAGGAGTACCCTTGTTTCATACTTTTGATGAACCTTGGTACATGAAAAATGAGAAATACATGAAAAAACGTGATTGCAATCACATTTTTCATGTATTTCTAATTTTTCGTGTAGCAGGATCCATTGAAAGTATGGAACATGGGTAATTATTGGACGAGGAATCAAATTTTGCATCCAAAGATTGTTTCTATTCAAAATTTGAGTAAATTTATAGGGAAATAAGTTGAAAATACGAGTTGAAAAAATAGTTTTTTTTTCCCTCTAAAATTTGACGATGTGATCTAATATTATTTTCTTATTTCCACTATTATTTTATAATTTCCTTAGGACGCCCATTTTAGACCTAAAAATTTCCCTAATGAATGAATTGGCTTATTTGAGATGCGTGGAGTCTATGATGAAATAACAACTACAGGAATAGAATGTGAGGTTGATAGAGAAGTTGCAAGAGAAAGAACCCCAACTTGCCACCATGGAAAGTCTCCGTATGGAGGAACAACAATGCAGGAAACCTTCCAAATATTATGCTCTCTTTCTCAAAGATAAATGGCTACAATTTCAAATCAAAACTCTAGCTCAGCATGGTTGTAATCCTTTTCAAAACTACATATAGTTTCTTGAATTTTACAAACAGGCTTGTATAGTGGATAGGGAAAAAATGGCTGAATTTTACATGCATAATCTCATAATGACATGTACGAACCACTGGGATCCCAATTCAAGACTAAGGGACATGTAGTTGATGGATTTGGCATCTTGGTTAACACATGAAGATATAAGGGATGAGGAGGTGAAAAGAGAAATGGAAAAAGAGGAGAAGGAACCCCTATACATCAGAGCTGAGCTAATTAGCCCCATTGTTGTCATTAGAAATTATAGCCTCATATCCAATGATGTTTTTTTGGCACCAAAGTACAATGAAACATAGGATCTGACCATTATTCATTTTGAAGATACCTTTAGGTTTTTTGGAGAAGACAGTATGATGAACCAAAGATAAGCATATTACCTAGTGAGACAACCACAAATATGAGGTGGACTACTATCATGCTCAAGAGTGAATCCCTGCTATTGGCAAATGGAATACTGTGTTTTCCCAATTTCCCCAACCATACTGATCAGTACTTCTTTATTTTTTAACAATCTTGAGGAGGATAACATATCCCTAATCTGTAAGTTCATCCTTAGATGAATCCCTCTGAGTATATTTAACGATTCCTGTCGAAAACTGCGTTGCACCAGGGAAACATTTCACTACAGGGAGGGGTGCAACGCTTTGTCATCCCTTTTGGGGCAATGTTGGGCTCAATTCCTTAGTCAAAGTTGCCAATTTTTTTCAAAATTTATCTATTTTTTTGCGGGAAAAGGATCCTAATGAGTGTATTATTGATGTTTTAGGTACTTATCAGTGCAAAATGGCCTTTTTGTGGAGAGAAATAGAGAATGAATAATAATACTTGAATGCATAAAATTATCATGCCACAATTCAAGAACTCAAAAACTGTGGTTTGTTGAAATTCTTGTGGTTACTTGGCATGAAGTAGCAAATGGAATTACTTAAGTTCCTAGTTCATTCATGGGATGTACATGCACATGCATTTAGGTTATGGGAACATATACTTGAGATCAAAGTGGAAGACATATAATTTCCGATAGGTTTTTCATGAGGGGTGCCCCCATTTCTCTCTAGGAGGGAGAAGTGGATGAGAGTAAGTAAAGGATTACATTGCCACTCATTGTAGACCTCGAGCACAAGAAACTAGAGATGGGAAGATCAACATTAGAGATGTGACTTGTCTGCCTCTGAGAAAAATCCTTTCCATTACCACTAGATTGGTCGATAGCTCAACACTTTACGTACCTAGCAAATCATACATGAAGTATGGTTTAGAGTGTTTGTATCCAACAATATTCAACTAGAGTGAGGGAATATTAGTCAACATGATGGAAAAATTACTAAATAAAAAGAAGGAAAATTGAAAAAATTTGGATATGGTTTAATTTTGATTTATTTTTCCCTGGAGTGGATTCCATTGTTACATCCTTAACATATCATGCCTGAGCCCATCAATGTGAGGGTTCCACAGATGAGGAGGTGGATACATATTATGGCTTGACATGAAGGTCCATCAGTGGTAAGTTTCACACCAGCCTTCTTCAGATGGTTGTGTAAATATTTGATTATGATTGATGATTATCTGTACGCAGGAGTGGATTTTCATGATGACCCTGAGCTCGTACTTCCCAAGGGTGAGAAATGGGGTGCTATGGGTAAGACACCTTAACCAAATTTAAAGTTTTTTATGAATTTTTACAATTTCTTTTTTATGTTTTTTTATTTTTTTGAGACTAAAGTATTTATTTGTTTCATGCAGATTTTGGACCTATTAAACCTCTAGGAGCTTCATATCTCTATCGTGCAGAAGATCCATAGGAGGTCACAGTACAAGCACAAACAGTCACATAATGATTGGATGCACTGCAGGATCTTGACATAGCAGATACCCTAGAAAAGGTGGAGCACCACTTGGAGGGGTTGACACAATTGATTGATGGGATTGTGGTCAATCAAATCCATATGTGACTTCAGCGATATGATATCGGAGTGGCTAACCTTATCAGTTCGCTACTGCGCAAGAAGGTTCACGCAATAACACATTATCATGAGCACTATTAGTCTATTGAGGTTCATAGTCATATATGCATATATTTTTTGATGTATGTCATGTGGCCATCTATGTCCCAGACACAATTTTTTTAAAACCAAAACTTTATATATATCTTTAGTGTTTCTATGTTCCTATCATCATTTTCAATTGATGTGATGTGTATTGAAAATTGTTTACATTCGTTGTGAATTACTATCAAAAACATGATTAGCTAGCGCACGTGTATTTAGTTTTATAGAAATATGTTCATATCGAATGCAGTCAAAATGTCTTTTGAGAAGGTGAACCCTTAGAAGCACTCATAAGATGGTGGGACTTCTGACTAAATAGACATTGGCCAATTTTAGTACCACAAGTTGTGAGTCAAGTCTGATGAATAAATGGTGAATACCATGTGAGATAGCATCAGATAGGAGCTCAACCACTGTGCTATACTCAGTGATGTTGTTGGTAGAGAGACCAATAAAAATCCCTTGTACACTCACTATCTCACCATTTGGAGAAAACATAGCCCATGATGCAGAGGATATATTTTGAGTACTACAACTAGCACCACGAAAGATAACCGATATATGGCTCAAGGATGTTGACATCTCGCAAATCAAACGAAAAATATCAACATAAACAATAGGAAACTCTAAATAAAGACATGGAAAACACACTAAAACACTCATAAACAAAACATGTAATACGTTGTACTATGCATGAGATCAAGCATAGTATTTTTTGAGGTATAACCCATTCCTAGGTTGCACCAAAGGGACTCCATCGACTTCAACTACATCATAGGCTCATTTTTCAAGGACATGTTTCACAATATATGAGCCTAACCACTTTAGTTGAAAATTTCCTGAACCCAACTTATCATCTTTTGGATCATATAAAAGAAGATGGTCTCCTTCTGAGAAGACACGAGGCTTGAAACTTTTGTCATATTGCACCTTGATACATCTTTTATGAGTTTTATTAGCTATAGTGGCATCACGTCGAGTCTCATCCAAATGATTCAGATGTAAAATATGTTCCTCTTCTACAAAAGTGGCATGAAGAAGTTTAATAGCTAGTTTTAGTGACGGAGTCTTGCATTCGATTAGGAGGAACTCTTCCATACCATAAACCAACTGAAAGGGTGTAAATTCAGTAGTAGTCGTCACTAAGGTTCAGTATGCCCATAAGGAAACGTAAAGAAGAAAATGTTAGTCCTATTGGTGTACCCATATCATGTGTTGAAGCATAATTTTAAGAACTTTGTTGATAGCTTCAACCTATCCATCAGCCTGAGGATAGTAAGGAGAGGAAATTTTCATGGGAAAGTCCCATCTTGGAAGTTAATTTGGTCATCACATGATTCCAAAAATGCTTTATGTGATCCATAACTATGGCTTAAGGAGCACCAAACAGTGCGATAGCATGTTTGAAAAAGAAATATGCATCCGTTTGGTAAACTAATCAACCATGACAATGATATGACCATGCCCCTCGACCAAGTGAGGGTTACATTTCATAAAGTGGATACCCCATTTTGTAAATGGTCCAATAGTGATAATAGGATGATAGCCATCTATAATTCTTCTGTACCTAATGATGGCTAGATTAGTCCCTAGATTTCCAAAAAAAAAGCTTTTGTGAAAAACTTGTGAGTTTTTGAAATCTCACTATGTTCATTATCCAGAAAGATCCATTCCATTGATAAACTTCACTAAAAATCCTCAAAGAAGCCCTGCTGATTCAAAAATACTGTTTCAAGCCTCCATTTCCACCATTGCCCCTTTTTCCCATCTATGTCCTTCATTTTCCCTCATTTTCCACTCATTTATCCTTCATTCACCATCAAGACCCCTTAAGGCCTTATAAATCATCTTTTTCTGGTCTTGAACCTCCTTCTTTACTTATCGAAACCTCTCAAAACCCTCAAAAACCCCATTTCGGCCTTGAAATCCAATTTTTTTCATAAGCGGGCCTTTAAGCCCCTACGGCCTCAAACTCTTAGCCCTTTTACGCATATGACTGACACCCATGACCATCCACTTAAAAGCATTAACCCCTATTTAATCCCACGTGCCGTGCCTTTTGCGATGAAATCTGGATCGTTCATCTTTCAGATCCAACGGTCCATGTTGTTTTGTAGATCCATTTTTTTCTCGGCAACACTTTTCATTCTTTGCCGATGGTTTCCTGCCATTGAAATACCAACCGTTAATCGTCCACTAGATCCAATAGCCATCGGTAAATCGCCCATCTCAAGTTTCTCTTTCCCCGATTCCGCTTCCCGTTTATGTTCTCGCCGATGGCCGATTCCCCGACTTAATCTCTGCCGTTGATCGCACCCGATCGGACGGTCCATGCTCAATCGGCCATCGCATTTCCATTACTTCTCATCTCCTTTTTCTGGATGGTTCTTCCCCATCGTTGGATTCCAAATCGTCGATCTCTCCTAGATCGGATGACCATCGCACTTCGCCTCCCCCCATTGGCCATCACACTTCACAAATTTCCATTTCCTCGTTCTCAAACCCTTTTCTCTACTGATGTCCATCCTCTACCGATGAGATCTCCACCATCCATTCCTCCCAGATCAACGGCACAGGTTCATTGCGGGGGCATCCGATCAAAGTGGCCCGTACTCCCCAGTCCCCCCGTAGTTAATCTCCACTGTTGATTTTCTCCCGATTTGATGGCCAGTATTTCCCCATTCACTGCAGAGGCACCCCATCGACGAGATCCTTCCATAACCCCTAGTAGCCCCATCATTAATCTCCACTATTGATCTCACCCCCTCAGATCCAATGGTCTGCGCTGTCTCGCATTATCGCTTTTTCTCCACCCCATTCATTCATTTCAGCCATTCCCTGATATGATCTCAATCGTCAATCCTCCTGATCGGATGGTCTACGCTTTCTCGTAGTTTTCCCCTCCCCTTGCACCATTTATCATCTATGCGACCTAGTGAAGAGATCTAGGCCATTGATCTTTTAAATCCAACGATCAACACTCCATCGCTTTGTGGCATATCCATCCGTCTCCCTGTCCATATGAAATATTTCGTGCTTCTCACTATCAATCTCCACCATTGATTGAGCCCAATCCAATGGCTGTTGCTGTTGACCTCCCCATGTTATCTCACCGGTCCCACTCGACCACGCTGGGCTGTTCATCATATTGCTTTCAATCTCTACCATTGATCTACCCAATCCAATGGTCATTATTCATCCTCGCGCCCAAATCACCATTTCTTCCCGAAGTGCAATTGTAACGTGAAATGAGTAGTTTTAGAGGGACACACGTCACTCTCTAAACTGTATTTCATTCCCTAGTTCCTTACCGCTTACCACTCATGCCTCGCGCGAAAACCACCTCTGGTTTAGCAAAACCGCTTCTCTCCCAATTCGCACCAAATTCAAAATATTTCCCTCTTCCTCGGTTTCGTCTGTGGAACCTTACCCTCCATTTCATCCACCTTCTTCCTCACTACTCCATAACCCCTCGCTGAGCCTTCTGAAGTATTCAAACCACAAAACATAGGATTTTCGTAATGGTTTATTGTTGTGTGCAGTTTAATGGTGGCCTTAAGTTGCAGGCCCTCCCACAGCCATATACCAGTGACAGAAGCCAAGGATGACGATCCTGAGGCTGAAAAAATGCAAAAAATGGATTGACAGGTTGATTATTAATGTTTTATCAGTGTCTCATGAACACTGGTGAAGGACAAAACCCCCAACGCGGAAGCCCAACCACCTGTACACAAAGGAGATAAAGTGAAGATAAATGAAGATTAAAGAAATATCAGCAAAAGAATAAAGGTTAAGGGTCCAAATCAGAAGATTAAAATCTTAACCCATAGATCAAAGATAAAAACACAGTTAAAGCCAAATCAGTGTTAAATGACAAAGATGGACAAATCAGCAAAGGAGAGCTTCGAATGACACATCAGTGAAGCTATTTACCCCTCCGAAGACTAAAGAAACCTTGACAGTTATTATGTTGATAGAACCTCTTTAAACTGTTAAGGCAGTTATTGTAAAGGTATGGGTGGTCTCAAAACCCATACTGTCCACTTTACTTGTACCAGAAGAAAAGACAAGACTGCAGCAACCATAATACTTCTCCACAAAGACACTCTTTGGAGTTATTACCAACCTGTCAATTAGGCCTCAAAGTCTACAAGAATTACTAGAATGGGCAAGAAATTAATGTAATATTTATGACATAGAATGGGCATTCGAATGCTTTTCTCCTCTGTTTTAATTAACCATTAAGACCATCTCTATCACCTCTCCTCCCCATTCACTTATAAATCCTATTCGAACTCTCATTGTAAAAGGTTGGCATTTGATGAATTCTGAAGTAATACAAAGACTATTGCTTTGAAGAAGGATTGATGTTTTGAAGAAGTGTGGATGTCTTTGCTTTTCCATTGATGAAGGAGGCTAGATCATTAGATCCCTGAGCCTGGTTTTGGTGAAGTACTCTCTATTCGTTAATGTTATTTCCTGTCTTTTGCTTTGCTTGCAGTAGAGTAAAAATCTTAGGCTAAGAAATGTCTCCTAGAAGCACCTTAGGCCTGCTTACTCTTCACTCCCTTTATGTTTTCATCTGCTGGAGGTTTTATTGAGTCGTTTGACTACTTTTAAACCCTCAAGTTTGTTCTTTTCAGAATAGTTCAAATAGTCAGTGTCAAGGTTGAATTATGGTTTTCCCTGCCTGCTTGCTGCCTCTTGAAAGCTATTTCTGAAAAATCCTTCAAACTCTATTTTCTGTAGCTTGGCAGAGAGGATTTGTTCTGATCTTATCCTCTGTTTCTTGCTAAGATAGTAATATTTGAAGGTCTTTATAATTGCAGTCTTAGATGCCTGGGTGTTCCCCCTTTTATGAATGCAATTAGTTGTGTTTATTATATGTTTTCTAACTCCTTTAAGTGAAACAATTAGAAGAAACAGAGTGTTCCTCTCCTTCTTTGTCTTACTTGAAAGTCTGTCTTGTTTATGTTATGTGCATAAAGTATGTTGGTAGGATTCATGGTTAGCCCTGGCTATTGAATATTTCTTTATGTTTAGATGGTGTTGCAAGTCCCTTCTTTGAAAGGTATAAATGATTAAGGAGTCATAACAGCCCTTAAAGCTCTACTTTTCCTTCCAAATCCTTGATGTTCATCTCATCCCACCTAAATGATCCCACAGATCCATTGACCAAGTTATATTTTCCCTTTGGTTCCCCCAAATTCGTCAATCGGAACTGTTTAGACTTCGACATGACTCCATTACCCAATGGCTTGTAGATTTCCACACTCTATCTATGCTGCCTAGATCATTTATTTCCAACCAACAAACAAAAAAAATTTCACTTCATAACTACCCTAAAATCAACCCTTAAAAGCAAACAAGACATATCTTTGCACACATTGAGAGATCCCTCTCTGAGACTAGGAGGGCTAGATCCTAGAGCTCTAAAGCTTGGTTTGAATGTTGCCTTCTCATTTGGTTTTCCAATCAGCCAAATCACATGACCCCAACATTTTGGCGATCACGGTGGGACTTCTGAGTACATAATAGCCTAGCAAGCTCCTGTAGACTTTTTAAGTCCTTAAATAAACATAGAAACTCAGAAAAACCCCAAAAACATTTCGGATTGGTATCATAATAACATTGGTGGTGGACCATAAACATTTTACCTTCAAAAAGCTAAAAATTTCCACCTGGCGACTCCACCAGCCCCAATAGGCCTATTATTCCACTACTACTCCCAATTTATTTAGGATTGGGTTAACCAACCTCAAGGAGATTCACAATGTTATTCTTATGTTATGAAAAGCATTGTGAGAGGAAAGCCTTCGAAAGAGGTTGAAGTTTGAAGCCTCTCCAAGTTTTGAAGCTGAAATCTGGCTTCACATAGGATCTAGACTAGATCCCATCCAGATCCTAATCCTCTTAACATAGTTGACAATCCAGAAAGGATTTTGTGGCGGACTTATAAAGCTGGAAAATTAGCTACATTTAGGATCATCCCAAGAGAAAAATATGTCCCTGAAACTCTCACACTCTTGGAAGATTTTCACTTTGACTTGCCTCATACCAGCAACATATTTAGAAGCAAGTCTCAGAGTGATTTAAATTAGGATGACCTTGAACCCATAGATTTACAACAGAGCTTTAGTATAGAAGCATCACCTTCTACTCCTCCTGATTCCCAACTTCTACACCACTTCATCCCTTTCCATAAAAAACCTGTCCATCATCAGTTTGTTGGCCTGAGTGTTTCTTCCACTCCTATTCACACTTCTGCTACCCAAAACACTCCTGTTCAGCCCATTGTCCCTTTTATAAATCCACCCCTTGTAAATCCTCCATTATTTCCATCCATGGCAGCATGGTATGCTCCCTTAGTGTTACCCCAACCTCTAGTTCTTTTACCCAATGAATATCAGTCCAAAATTCCCCATTTCACTGGAAATGAATGTACTAGTGCTCAACAACAGGTAGACAAGATGAACGATGCCTCTAATTATATGGAAATAGAAGATGAGACCATCAAAATGAGAATTTTTTCTCAGAGTTTGGGAGGAGAAGCCAAAAAATAGTTGAAAGGACTAACTCCGCATAACATACATGATCTCCCTTCTTTATTTCAAACGTTCACTAACAAATGGTAAATTAAAAAGAACCCTCTCAAAATACTTTCAGATTACAACAACCTCAAGAGAAACACTGGGGAAAGTGTTCAAGATTATTGCACTAGATTCAATAGTGTTTATAACGCACTACCCCCAGATATGAAACCTCCACAAGGCTCAGATTTGGCCAAATTCCCTAAAGGATTTGATCCCGAAATGGCCTATCAACTAAGAGAAAGGGACCCCTTAACTTTAGAAGACATGCATAAGGGAGCTCTTAGTGAAATCTGATTGAGAAGAGAGCTAGGTTGAGAACGGAGAAAAGAGTCACATATAAATATGAAACTATGGCATCTACTTCTTCATCTGAGGCCAAATTCGACACCCTGGTGAGGGTAATGGAAAGAATGTTGGAAAAGATCAATTTAAATGAAAGAACCCCTCCTAGAGAAAACCAAACCAACCCTCAAAATAGAAACATAAATTCAAATATCAGAAGAGATCCCAATCAAGATAGGCATAGAGACAATGACCAACAAATTAGGCCTCCCTTTCAACAAAACTATGTAGAACAAGAGGATGAAGGGGAAACTGATAGGCTGGAAGAAAATCATGTGAAATTGATAGGATCTGATGACAGAGATGATATCTTCCTCACTGAGGAAGAACAGAGATTTTTCTCATTAGAACAAAATGAACACAATCATGAAGAGTCTAAATATTATAGGTTGGGGTTCGAAAACACAATTATGGAAGTTCACCGACAATATGATCTCAGGAGCAAATGGAACCCAGAAATTGCTAAAGAAAAGAACAATAACACTGTTGTTGGAAAAACCTCAGAAAATCAACCTAAAAAATTAGCAAATAATGCCAACACTGTGGCCAAGAAAACTAATCTAAATAGATATAAAAATAGCCAAAACAAGTTTTGAGAAGAGCTGCCCTAGTACTTCTGCTAATGGCCCTATCAAAACAGTCCCAATTAATAGTCCTAATAAAACTCAGCCAACCAAAATTGTTGAAAGAAATATAAGTGAAAAAACAAATATGAATATGCCGAAAAACACACTTCCTTTCGGCCTCGAAGGTGAAATTGCCAAGATCAAAATTAGCATGCCTCTAGTTGAACTCGTAACTCAGGAAGTGTACAAAAATCAAGTTTTGAAAGCTCTGAATATAAACATCGATGCTGATACTTTAAATATGACGGATGACAAACCAGAACTATTGTTTGGTCCTAGAATTGAAGGAAAATACCAAGAAGGGGTTGTCCCTCCCTTTTATGTTAGTCTCATCATACATGATAAGATCCTACATAATGCCAGCTAGACTCCAGAGCGTCACATAACCTTATGCCCAAAGTAGTAATGGAAAGCCTATGCTTAGAAATTACTAGACCATATAAAGAATTATACTCTTTTGATTCAAGAAGGATCAAATGCTTGGGCTTAATCAAAGATTTGTGTGTTAACCTGTCACAAATTCCTGCTAAAAGCCTAGTGATGGATATAGTAGTAGCTGAAATTCCCCCAAAATATGGCATGATTTTTTATAGATCATGGGGAGCCATAGTTCAGGGGAGCCTTCAAATGGATATGTCCTATGCCACCATACCAGTGTTTAGTCAAACCAGAAGATTATATAGGGAATCCCTCATAAAATACATGGTAACTAGCAAAGAGAAACCCAACAACACGCATGTATATTCCACACATTCAGACTTAGATTCCTTTATCTTATTCAACGAAGATGAAATCACCCAACAAGAAAAGGAAAATAAGCAAGAAATTAGTGCACCAAAACATTTAAATTTTCCTTTCACTCAACCACAAAATGCCCCAAATCTCAGCAGCCTTGGGCAGCAAAAAGAAAAAGAGAATGAGATAGAAATAGTTTGGAAGATGAGCTTTGATGGCTCTTGTAGCCAGGCCAGTTCAGGGGTTGGTTTTGTTAACCATCAGTAAATTTTGTCACAGCAAATGATCGCTAAAACAGGTCTTGAGCCTTCAAGAGATTATTTTCATAGAAAATTACTCATTCTTGAAGCCTTATGGTGTTTTCTAAAAAATCAATCTTCAATGTTGTTCCTTCACTGTTGTTCCTTCACTGTTGTTCATTCGATGTTGTTCCTTCACTGATGTTCCTTTCCTATTGTTCCTTCACTGTTATTCCTTCGTTGTTGTTCCTTTCATGCTGTTCCTTCATTGTTATTCCTTCACTACTATTCCTTCACTGCTGTTCCTTTGTTGTTGTTCCTTCACTGCTGTTCCTTCACTGTTGTTCCTTCACTACTGTTCCTTCGCTGCTGTTCCTTCACTGCTGTTCCTTCGCTGTTGTTCCTTTCCTACTGTTCCTTCATTTTTGTTCCTTTCCTACTGTTCCTTCGTTGTTGTTCCTTCACTATTGTTCCTTCAATGTTGTTCCTTCACTGCTATTCCATTTCTGTTTTTCCTTCACTACTGTTCCTTTCCTGCTATTCCTTCGCTGCTGTTCCCTTATTTTTTCTACACCCCGGCCCCACCATGTGTTTCCACCGCAAATCTTTCTATTTCTCGTGCTCATCCATGACCGTTGATCTTAGGCCTGAAGATCTAATGGTCCCAAACACATATCGCATTCATTCCCAGCTAAAACCGCTTACCACTCATTTCATGTGCGAAAACCATTTGTGATTTTCCCGAAACTGCCTATCCACTATTTCACTCCAATACTCATAATTAAGCCCAGTTTTCGATTTTTTTTCCATAAAACCCCTCCGGCATACGTTTTTCCTCCTGACTGCTCTTCCCGCCCTCCGGCAAGCCTCTATAAGTAGTTTTAGCCCCAAATTCACAGGTTTTGTTAAATGTTTGTTGTGTTGCAGGTTTCATGGTGGTAGTCATAGTGTAAAGCCGTCCCATAGTCCAATAAAGGGACGAGGCTGAGGATGAAAATCCCTTGTAGCTAGATTAAATGCAAAGAAGGGAAAAAAAGGGTTAGATTTTAGCGTTTTTTTCCGATTTTTTCATGAGCAAATGGTTATGTAGTAAAACCCTCCAATGCACAAAGAAAATGCCTGTCAGGGAAACCAATGAAGTTAAATAAAGAATAGTAAAAGAGTATCAGGAATTTAACATAAAGGATAAAGCACAGTTTTGGGGATAAAGATAGTTTAAAAGGTTAAAATAGTCAATAAAGGACTAAAAGCCTGAAAGATGATAAAGAAGGCTCAAAAGCTGTATCAAAGGTCTAAATCCATGATTAAAGCAACAGATTAGCAGAAGAACGCTTCAAATGCTACATCAATGATGAAATTACTCCCTAGAAAGCCAGAAATTCCACCTACCAGCTTACTTGCCTCAAAAGAATACACAGTAAATGCACAGTCAGAGATATTTTATAAAGACAGCTCAAAAGTTATTTCCAGCCTACAAAAAGCCTCCAAAGTCAACAAAAGTGACTGAAATTGATGAAAATTAATGCAAAATTCAATTAACAGAGTTAATAACATCAAATAATTTCTCCATTTGGCCCTTCAAAGGCTAAGAAGTACCTACTCTGTATTAATTGAACAAATAACCCCTTTTATCATTCCACCTCCTCATTCTTCTATATATACTTCTCTAAAAGACAGTATTATTGTTGGTTGTTGAATACTGATAAAGTGTAAATAGTTGCTGAGGCTGTTGAAGCTCTGTTTGTAATTGAAGAAAGATAGGCTGCGATGAGAAGTTTGAAGTTGTAAAGATCCACTGGACTTGAAGATTGTAACTGGTTTGAACATCATAATACAAAGCTGATTTATGGGATCCTGGTATATGTCAACGGTGATGTGTTTCTTGCTGTAATTGTTATTTTTCTCATGTTTTCCACACTGTCCATTTTCTATGATAAAGAACAGCAAATATAGATTAGGATTTACTGGAAAGTACTCTATTTATCACTGATAAATCTTTATCTTTATGTTTTCCTCTAAATGTGTGTTTGGGAATGATTTCAATAGAGTGTAACTACTCAAGGAATGTTGGTGAGCCCATGTCTTGCTGGGTAAACATGAGAAATTGTCTTTAAATGATATTTTCATTGCATGTTAAGTAAAATTTAAACTAGGGAAGTCTATGGTTAGCCCTATCCTCTAGTTTATCTCCAAAAATTGTTATGAAAAGATCCCTGAGAGTATGCAAAAAGAAGGATAGGTTCAAAGTCCTTACTTGATATTAGGCTGCCCTCTGTTTTCTTATATGTTTTCCGCTATCTAAAATTAATTAGTTACATTGCTGGATTGTTGTCTGAAAAGTGTGCTTTAGTAAAAATTTTCCCAAAGAAGTCTATGGTTTTCCCTGTCCTTTGGCTTGCTTCAAACAGTTGCTTTGAAAAGATTTTCTTTTTTATTAAAGTTAATATATTCTTAAATGGTTATTAGCTTTGCTTTTTTCACTACACTTTGATGTTTCATACCATAAACTCAATCTAAAAAAGATCTTTGATATATATGACTTGCCCCATAGACAATACTTGAAACTTGTTGTGCAATTAAATCCTTTATGACTCCATAGCCCAATGGATTGACACTGTTTCTTACTTACCCTATCAGCTAAACCATTCTCTCAACCTTCTCATACCTTCACCCTTCAAAAGACTTCCTTCATTTTGATGATATCACACCCAACCAAAAACAAACAAATCCTTGTACTTCATAACTAGCCTAATATTTTATCTTTTGTACATATTTATATAGAGAGATCCTTCTCTGAATCTAGGAGGGCTAGATCCTAGGAATCCAAAGTGGTTTTGATGTAGGCTCTACAGCATTTGTTCTTGCCAATCTTGAAAATTACAGAGATCCTAACAGGTGTATGGATACATAACACAAACAAGGGATACTCCTATAAACTAGATTTCCCATGCACAAATAACATTTCAGAATACGAAGCCCTCATCCTCGGCTTGCATTTGCTCAAAGACTTAGAGGTTAAGAGGATATCAGTCCAAGGGGATTTTGAGTTAATCATCAGGAAAATCAACGGGGAATATTCAGTAAAAAACCCCAGACTCTAAGAATATAGAAATGCTACCCTTGATCTCCTTAAAACCTTTGAAAAATATGAACTCATTTTCATACCAAGAGCTCAAAATCATCTAGCTAATGAACTTGCCTTTGCTGCCAGCAATTGCCAAATACCACAGATAAATGAACAATTCAATATAAAGGTGAAAAACAAACCAGCAGTGCCTGACAATGAATATTATTGGCAAGTGTTTGAAAATTATAAACACATAAATGATTTCTTGCAGTCAAGGAATGAATTTTCCACAGCAACACCAAGTGCCAGCCATGAAAAGGATTGTTGCAATGAGGAGCAAACCCCAAAAACAGAGCCCTCCCTTTCTGCTGATATAAATCAGTTTGAGCACCTTTTTAAAGCAGAGTTATTTAACAACCCAGACCAAAAGGGCCTTGAAGTTTTACAATGTAAAGGTGATACTATACCAAAAGGCCTTACACCATTAGAATAGCTATTCGATTTCAACGACGTGGCCAAAGAACTGAAAACAGATCCTATAGAAACTAACGTTGAGGAACATAACATAGGTAGCCTCACTGAACCCAAAATGATCAAGTTGTTCAACACCCTCCCAGCTCATGTCAAACAACAGTACATAGCACTTTTCAAAGAATTCGTAGACGTGTTTGCATGGGACTATAAAAATTTGAAATCTTGTGATACTAGCATCATCCAACATAAAATCCCTCTTAAGGAAAATCAGAAGCCTTTCAAACAGAAACTAAGAAGGATAAACCCCGTTTTATTACCTTCGTTAGAGAAAGAGATTAGGAAAATGTATGACGCTGGGATCATAGTTCCTCTTAGATACTCAGAATGGGCTTCCAACCTAGTATCTGTTAGGAAGAAGACAGGGGAAATTTTTAGGTTTTAACCCTGAACAGAAATTATCTACACACAAATCTTATAACAGAAAATAAACAATAGCGAGAGCATAAAACATAAAACAGATAAACATAGAGATTTCCCCCTAGATCCCAAATCGGGATGACCAGCTTGATTTTTCATTATATTCCTTTTAGTGTTACAACACATATATATACATACCGAAGCATACATAAACCCCAATCCATTAACCCTGGATTAGAACATAACTGTAGTTCCCTTGACCGGATCTACAAAATACCAGGGGCCGAAAACCATCATACCCCAAAACCGTGTGCAAACTCATGCACAAAACATGGGTGGGTCTACCTTTGAGTGGGACCGCATACCAAAAACAATTTTTGTCGAGGCGCTGCCTCGGATGCTACAAGGGGGGCTGCCGCCCCCCCTGTGACCCCCCTTCTGCGCCTAGCATAATGTACAGCGCGTGGGGCTAGTCGTGGAAAGAATATATAACACACCCAACATTCTCCCACTTGTTGTTTTATTTCCACAGGGGGCCATAGGAGAGCTTAGTCATTTGGCCAATTCTTCAACTCCCATTATTTCTCTACACCAAGAGAAATTCTGAGTGCTTACAGACTTCGTCAATGCATCTGCAAAATTCTTCAAAGTGTTCACCTTTACCAGCAACACCCTTTTAGCCTCAACCATATCTCTAACAAAGTGATATTGAACATCAATGTGCTTTGTCTTTGAATGATAAGCAGGGTTCTTAGCCAAGAAAATTTCACTTTGGCTATCACATTCTATCCTTATATCTTGTTGTACCAACCCCATACTTGAACACAATCTCTGCAACCAAACTGCTTCCTTGCTTGCATGAGTGGCTGCTATGTATTCTGCCTCTGTAGTTGAAAGTGCCACTACAGACTATCCTTTAATCATCCAACTTACTGCACCTACAAATAGGCTAAACACATACCCACTTGTAGATCTTCTTTGGTCCAGATCTCTAGCCCAGTATGCATCAACAAAACCACGAATGTCCAACATTCTTTCTAGTCCTAGTCTTCCTTGGTAGCACAAGCCATAATCACTAGTGCCATGTAAATATTTGAAAACCTGCTTCACTGCTGTCCAATGCTCCTTCCCTGGGTTTGACATAAACCTACTCAATACTCCCACTGCATGTGCAATGTCTGGTCTAGTATAGACCATTGCATACATCAGGCTACCCACTGCACTTGCATATGGAACACGAGACATATCCTCCTCTTCTTCTTGTGGCCAGGACCCAACATTTCAACGGGAATAGCTTTACACCTACAGGAATAGGAACCTTCACCGGTTTACTATCCTGCATATTGAACCTCTGCAATATAGTCTCGACATACTTCCTCTGGTTTAACCAGAGCTTCCTCTTTGCCCGATCTCTCTTAATTTCCGTGCCCAAAATATAGTTTGCAGCACCAAGATCCTTCATTTAGAATTTGGAGAACAGTTGGGTCTTCAAATCTTGGATAATTTCTTTGTCATTTCCAATCAACAACATATCGTCCACATACAAGACCAAATAAATAACATGGTCACCAATTAATTTAAAATAAACACAGTGATCCTCCTTGCTTCTAGTGAAGCCAAGTCCCCGTATATAGGTATCAAATTTCTGATACCACATCCTTGGTGACTGTTTTAACTCATACAGAGACTTCTTCAACCTGCACACCAATTCTTTCTTACCCTTCCCCATAAAGCCTTCAGGTTGCTTCATGTAGATCTCCTCTTCTAGATCCCCGTGAAGAAATGTTGTCTTCACATCCATCTGTTCTATCTCAAAATCAAGTGCAACAACATAGATAAAAGTAATCTAATAGAAGTGGCTTTGGCAACAGGAGAAAAAATATCACCAAAATCAATTCCCAACACCTAGGAATAACCTTTTTCTACCAACTGAGCTTTGTATTTCTCCACCTTGCCTTCTACATTCATCTTTTTTTTAAACACCCATTTGCTCCCGATGGGCTTCCTTCCAGCCGGCAACTCCACCAGCTCCCATGCCTCATTTTTATGCAAGGATGCCATTTCATCAACCATGGCCTCCTTCCAGAGTTTTCCTTCCTTTGAATCTACTGCCTCCCTGACAGTTCTGGGATCATCATCAGTTATAGTTAAGGCAAAACCTAAATAGAAAGCAGATGGACTATACCTTTCTGTTTCCCTTCTTTCCTGAACTGATCTTCTCAAAGCTGGGGTTTGTGGTTCTTCCTCTTCTGAATCTTCTTCTGTTGTAGAGTTTGATTCATACTCCTTTAGCTCAAACTCTATCTTCTCAGGTTCCTTTGGTAGGACTTCATGTGTAACAACATCTTTCACCTCTCTAAACACCACATCTCAGCTGTACACAACCTTCCTTGTTTCTAGGTTCCAAAGCTTATAACCCTTTAAACCATCCTTATACCCAATAAATATGCACCTTTCAGATTTATTATCCAACTTGGTCCTTTTTTCCTTTGGAACATGTACATATGCATCACATCCAAATACCCTTAGATGTGAAAGAGAGGGTTTCTTACCAGTCCATACCTCATGTGGAGTCTTATCCTCCAACGCTGATGAAGGTGATCTGTTAACTAAGTAACATGCAGTCTCCACTGCCTCTGCCCAGAATTCTTGTCCTAACCCGGTACCACTGAGCATGCTTCTTGCCTTTTCCATCAGTGTTCTGTTCATTCTTTCTGCAACTCCATTTTGCTGAGGTGTGTATGGAGTAGTCTTCTGCCGTGTTATACCACACTTCTTACAGAACTCTTCAAATTCCTTCTTGCAGAACTCCCCACCATTATCTGTCCTCGCGCTTTTTTATCTTCTTCTCTTAATACGGTTTCCAGCAGAGCCTTAAATTATTTAAATATGTCAAAGACTTCATATTTATTCATCAATAAATATATCCATGTATTCCTTGAGAAGTCATCTATGAATGGAACATAGTACACATAATTACCCAGTGATGGAACTGACACAGGTCCAAACACATCAGTGTGCACAAGCTCTAATATCTTGTTTACCCTCTTAGCACCAGAAGGAAAACTCACACGATTATGCTTCCCATATACACAATGTTCACAGAATTCGAAATCTAGAGAGCAATTAGACATACCTTCTACCATACCATTTCTATGCAGTATCTGAAGGCCCTTCTCTCCAATATGTCCAAGCCTTTGATGCCATAGCATGGTCTTTTCTCCGGAGACAGCTAGGCTTTCCGCTCCACTTTCAGGAACCACAGAACTGTTACACCCATCAATAATAGTGCTACCTTGTAGCTTGTACAAAGTTCCAGTCCAAACTCCCTGCATTAATACCAATGCTCCCCGAACCATCTTGCAGGCATCTTTCTCGAACACTGTTTTTACACCTGCATCATCCATCTTGCTTACAGAAATCAGATTTTTGGCCAATGCAGGAATATGTAGAACACTAGGAAGTGTTCTAATCCTTCCACCTTGCAGCTTTAGCTTGACCTTTCCACGTCTGATGATTCTGGCCTTCCTATCATCCCCTAGGAAGACATCACCATCATATTTCTCATACTCGCAGAACCATTCCCTATGGGAAGTGAAGTGAAAGGATGCACCTGAGTCAATCAACCATGACTCATGATCTACATATGTATTTGAAGAAGAAGTCAAATACACATCCCCACCTTCATCCGAGGTGGTTTTTGCCTCTGCAGAAGGAGCATCATCAGATCCCTTTCATTTCTCAGGAGCTTTAGATTTGCACTCCTTTTTGTAGTGCCCTTCCTTTCTGCATTTCCAGCATACCTTTACAAAATTTCCAGGAGATTTAGATCTCCCTCTAGATTTAGATCTCCCACTCGAAACCTTATTCTTGTTTCTGTTTTGGGACCTTCCTTGTACGGATAAGGCATCTCCATTCTGGCCCTCCATATTTCTCCATCTCATTCCCTCCGACAACAAGGCTGAGACAATGTCATCAAAATTGAAAGTAGTTGTATTGCTACCTATTGCAATAACCAGACTGTCCCGCGAGTCTGGTAGAGAACACAACAAACTGATGCACTTATCTTCATCCGAGATTTTAATATCAACAGATGACAGCTAACTTACCACAGTATTGAAGGCATTCAGATTCTCTATCATTGAGTCTCCATCCTTCATCCTCAGGTTATACAGCTTTTTCCACAGGAACAACTTATTCACCAGAGACTTAGATTGGTACAAAGTCCCAAGTTTTTCCCACAAATTATTCGCCGTAGCTTCCCCAGATACATTCAACAATACTGAATCTGAGACACACAACCGTATTGTACTCTTAGCCTTCCGATCCAGTTTCTTCTAGTCTTCATCTGACATTGTTTTTGGTTGAATACCTAGATCTACCGTGATCCACTAATCTTTATCCACCAGTAGATCCTCCATCTTGAGCTTCCATAACTCAAAGCTCTGACCATTAAATTTCTCTATCTCTATCTTCCCACCGCTCGCCATCTTCTTTCACCGCAAGAATCAATCCCGCAGATCTCTCGCTGAACGGGGTCTACGTCAGGCCTGAGCAAAAAACCCTCAGCAGCAAAGGCGTCCCCTTGAAGTTGAAATAACTCTGATACCAAATGTAGGTTTTAACCCTGAACATAAATTATCTACACACGAATCTTATAACAAAAAATAAACAATAGCAAGAGCATAAAACATAAAATAGATAAACACAGAGATTTTCCCCTGGATCCAAAATCGGGATGACCAGCTTGATTCTTCATTATATTCCTTTTAGTGTTACAACACATATATATACATGCCGAAGCATACCTAAACCCCAATCCATTAACCCTGGATTAGAACATAACCGTAGTTCCCTTGACTGGATCTACAAAATAACAGGGGCCAAAAACCATCGTACCCCAAAACCATGTGCAAACTCATGCACAAAACAAGGGTGGGTCCGCCTATGAGTGGGACCGCATACCAGAAATTTTTTTTTGCCGAGGCATTGCCCCAAACCCCGACAGGGGGGGCTGCTGCACTCGGCACAACGTACAACGCATGGGGCTAGTCGTGGAAAGAATATAACACACACCCAACAAAATTATACTGTGTATTGAATTTAGTAATCTAAATAGAGCCTCCCTAAAATATAATTACCCCTTGCCAAAGATGGATCACATACTCCAAAAGGTGGTTGGGTCTAAAAGAATATCATTGTTGGATGGGTTCTCAAGTTATAATCAGGTTTTTGTACTCCCAAGTGATCAACATAAAACTACTTTTACTACACCTTGGGGGACATTCATGTATGTCAAAATGCCATTTGGTTTGATGAATGTAGAGGCCACCTTTCAGAGGGCCATGGATATATCTTTCTCAGAAGACATAGGCTATTTTATAATCATTTACCTTGATGATATTACTATTTTCTCCAAAACTGATGAAGAAAATTTGATCCATTTAAGAAAGGTTTTCGAGAAATGTAGAAGGTTTGGCTTGTCTTTGAATCCCAAAAAGATACTTTTTGGCCTCCAAGAAGGAAAGCTTCTTGGTCACATAATCTCTGAAGAAGGGATCAAAATAGACCCTAAAAGGATTGATGCCATATTGATATCAGCCACCCAAGAAACCTCAAAGAATTGCAATCTTTCATTGGGAAGATAAATTTTTTAAGGAGGTTCATCCTCAACCTTGCTAAGCTATTAAGAGACATCACTAATATGCTAAGGAAATAAGTAGGTGTTAAATGGACAATTCAAGCTAAACAATCATTTGAACTAGTAAAACAAGCCCTCACTCAAACACCGGTTCTCATTAGTCCTGATTTCACCAAATATTTCTATATATTCTCTTTTGAATCTGAACATACCATAGCTACAGTATTATTGCAAAAGAATAGCATGGGGCAAGAACAACCAATATCCTTCTTTAGTAAGGCTTTGAGAGATGCTCCACTCAAATATAATATCATGGAGAAGCAAGCCTTAGCACTGGTAAAAGCATTAAAATACTTTAGAGTGTATATTATACATTCACATATCATTGCCTTTGTACCACACACTGTAGTCAAAGATATTCTAAGTCAGGACCCTGATGGTAAAAGGGGAAAATGGATTGCCACTATTCTAGAATATGACTTAGAGATCAGGCCCACCAAACTCATCAAAGGGTAGAGATTAGCAAAACTCATGGCTGAGTCAAAATTCCAAGCTTTAGATATGAACATGGTTGATATTTTGGAAGAGATAGAAGAATGCAAAACACCATTCATTGAAGAAACATTCATGAAATCTCCCTGGTATGCTAACATCATATATGTGTTGCTTTATCTGAATGCTCCTCCTTCTTTTTCAAAAAAAAAATTTAGATTTGTCAAACATAAGGATTTAAATTATTGTATATTAGATGGAGTTCTATATTGGAAAAATGCTATGGGGATTTTACTTAAATTTTTACTTGAGGTTGATGTAGGAAAAATCATGCATGAACTACATGAAGGAGAATGTGGAGGACATCTTAACTGGAAGACCACAACAAACAATATCCTCAGGTCTGGATACTATTGGCTCGCCCTTTTCCCAGACACCCATAAGTTAGTCATGTCCTACCACAAGTGCCAAATTTTTTATGGTAGGAGAAAACTCTTACCACTACCTTTGCATCCTATCAGTATTGAGGCTCCCTTTCAACAATGGGGTTTGGACTTCATTGGCAAAATTCACCCATAATCCTCAGCCCAACAAAAATGGATCCTCACAGCCACTGATTATTTTACCAAATGGATAGAGGCCATACCCACTAGGAACGCTACTGACTCTGTCATCATCAAATTCCTTGAAACCAACATACTATCCAGATTTGGTTGTCCTAGGAAAATAATCACAGACAATGCTGCTGCCTTCAAGTCCAAGAGGATGGTAGATTTCTGCCATAAATATCAGATCACATTAGGCCATTCTACTGCCTACTACCCCCCAGGAAATGGTTTACCTGAATCCTCCAACAAAAGCCTTGTTAATATCATCAAAAAATTGTTGGAACAGAATCAGAAATCTTGGCATAGTAAGCTTGTCCATGCCTTATGGGCTAATAGATTGAGTACTAAAAATTCCATCGGCATGTCTCCCTATCAGTTGGTTTACGGCATGGATGCGGTCTTCCCAACATATCTAGGAGTCCCAGTCATGAAACTTCTTCAAGAGGTCCAAGCTGAAGAAAATGATATGCAAAGGAGGATCAATCAAATCATTCATTTGCAACAGTCAAGAGAGGAATAATATAAAAGGACACAAGTATTCCAAGAAGGAATCAAGAAATTATTTGATAGAAGGACCAAAGAAAATGACTTCCAAGTTGGAAATGTAGTTCTAAAATGGGATTCCAGAAGGGACGAGAAAGGGAAACATGGTAAATTCAAAAATCTATGGAAGGGGCCCTAAATTATTCATTCCATAAGGGGCCACAATGCATTTTTTTTTGCAGGAGCTGAATGGAGAAGAGGTGTTTGGAGGTCTTTTTAATGGTAGGATGCTCAAACACTATTTCTGTCAAGAACCAAAGTTTCAGATTTTTTTTCATCCATTGTACATACCATTGCATGAGAAAAATGAAAAAATACAAAAACAATAGAAAAAGAGAAAAGAGGGCTGATGAAAAGAAGAAAGGTACAGCCCCATACCAAAAAAGAGAAAAATCTGAAAGTGTGCAAGCCTAAATGCCACTACTTGAAAGAGCACTGCTATTTAGTCATACAACCTAATAATGACTAGATAGATTTCAATTTACTGCTGATAGGTTAGTGATGGAGATTTTCCAAACTGTTTAATCTTGGCTTATCAGTAGAATATATTAGGATAGAAGAAAAAATGGTTCAAACATGCTCAAAATATGAACCAAAGAATCAAAAGAAAGAAAAAGATGGCTCTAACATGATAAAAACTTGAGCCAAAGAAAGAAAGAAAGGCTGGTTCTAATATGCTAAAAACCTAAACCAGGAAAAGAAGAAGAGGATAGCTCAAAAGGATCAAAATCAGAGCTAAAAAAGAAGGGAAGGATGCTTACTATTCTCAGATTTCAAGTCTTCCAAGTTTTGTTTCATTTTTCTAGAAATAAGGTCTATGTGTAGCTTGTTTCTCATGCCTTAGACATTACAGAAAATCAGACAGTCTAGTTCTGGTTTGTCTATGTTTAAATTTTTATTTTAGAATGTAGAGAAAGCAGATCTGTCAAAAAGCTTAATCTTGACAGATAGTAGATTAGGTAGAGAAGTTTTTGAGTCCAACTGTTTAATTTGGACTCTTGGAAGAAATAAGGGTAGCATTAGATAGTTTTATCTTTCTGTTTTCAAAAATGATATGTGGAAGAGATGCCAGTCCAAGTGCACTCAAGAGAAGAAAAAATGCTAGGACAAGTAGTTTTGGGTAGGTAGAGGTGTTGTCTTAAAGAGTTTTCATGCTGCAGGTCATTGAAGAATTGTTAAAATGCAAAGAAAATCAACAAGAAAACAAAGAAATTCTTCCCAATGGATGAGGCACTGGTATGCTAAAAGCCAGAGATTGATAAATTGAGGTTCTGAACACCTAAAAGGACAGTTGTCCTCCCCAAGTGGAGCCACTGTTAGCCATCTATAATTCTGCTATACCTAATGATGGATAGATTAGTCCCTAGATTTCAAAAAAATAAGCTTTTGTGAAAAACTTGTGAGTTTTTGAAATCTTACCGTGTTCATTATCTAGAAAGATCCATTCCATTGATAAACTTCACTTAAAATTCTCAAAGAAGCCCTGCTGATTCAAAAAGACTGTTTCAAGCCTCCATTTCCACCATTGCCCCTTTTTCCCCTCTATTTCCTTCATTTTCCCTCATTTTCCCCTCATTTACCCTTCATTCACCATCAAGACCCCTTAAGACCTTATACATCATCTTTTTCTGGTCTTGACCGTCCTTCTTTACTTATCGGAACCTCTCAAAACCCTCAAAAACCCCATTTCGGCCTTGAAATCCAAATTTTTTCATAAGCGGGCCTTTAAGCCCCTGCGGGCTCAAATTCTCAGCCCTTTCACGCATATGATTAACACCCATGACCATCCCCTTAAAAGCATTAGCCCCTATTTAATCCCGTGCGTCGTGCCTTTTGTGATGAAATCTGGACTGTTCATCTTTCAGATCCAACGGTCCGCGCTGTTTCACAGATCCCTTTTTCGCTCGGCAACACTTTTCATTCACCGATGAAATCCCAGCTGTTAATCGTCCACTAGATCCAATGGCCATCGATGAATCACGCATCGCAATTTGCTCTTTCCCCGGTTCTGCTTCCCGTTTTTGTTCTCGCCAATGGCCGATTCCCCGACTTAATCTTTGCTGTTGATCGCACCCAATCGGATGGTCCATGCTCAATCGACCATTGCATTTTCGTTAATTCCCGTCTCCTTTTCCCTGATGGTTCTTCCCCACTGATGGATTCCCAACCGTCGATCTCTCCCAGATCAGACGGCCATCGCACTTCACCTCCCCCCATCGGCCATCACACTTCCATTCCTCCCAGATCAACGGTGCAGCTTCACTACGGGGGCATCTGACCAAAGTGGCCCGTACTCCCCAGTCCCCTTGCAGTTAATCTCCACTGTTGATTTTATCCTGATCTAACGGCCAGTATTTCCCCATTCATTGTGGAGGCACCCCACCGACGAGATCCTTCTGTACCCCCCAGTCCCCCCACAGTTAATCTCCACCGTTGGTCTGGCCCCCTAAGATCCAATGGTGTGTACTATCTCGCATTATCGCTTTTTCTCCACCCCGTTCATTCACTTCGGCCATTCCCCGATATGATCTCAACCGTCGATCCTCCTGATTGGACGGCCTACGCTTTCTCATAGTTTTCCCCTCCCCTCGCACCATTTATCATTTGTTCGACCTAGTGAAGAGATTTGGGTCGTTGATCTTTTAAATCCAACGATCAGCGCTCCATCGCTTCATCGCATATCCATCTGTCTCCTCGTCCATATGAAATATTTCGTGCTTCTTGCTATCAATATCCACCGTTGATTGAGCCCAATCCAACAACTATCGCTGCTGACCTCCACATGTTATCCCGCCGGTCCCACTCGACCGCGCTGGGCTGTTCATTGTCTTTCTTTTAATCTCTGTCATTGATCTACTCGATCCAACGGTCATTATTCATCCTCATGCCCAAATCACCAATTCTCCCCAAAGTGCAATTCTAACGTGAAATGAGCAGTTTCAGAGGGACACGCATCACTCTCTAAACTGTATTGCATTCCCCAGTTCCTTACTTCTTACCACTCATGCCTCATGTGAAAACCACCTTTGGTTTGGAAAAACTGCTTCTCTCCCAATTTGCACCAAATTCAAAATATTTCCCTCTTCCTCCATGGTTTCGTCTGTGGAACCTTACCCTCTGCTGCATCCACCTTCTTCCACACTGCTCCATAACCCCTCATTGAGCCTTCTGAAGCAGTCAAACCACAAAACATAGGATTTTCGTAATGGTTTATTGTTATGTGCAGGTTTAATGGCGGCCTTAAGTTGCAGGCCCTCCCACAGCCATATACCAGTAGCAGAAGCCAAGGATGATGATCCTGAGGCCGAAGCAATGCAGAAAAGGGATTCATTGGTTGATTATTAATGTTTTATCAGTGTCTCATGAACATTGGTGAAGGACAAAACCCCCAGCGCGGAAGCCCAACCACCTGTACACAAAGGAGATAAAGTGAAGATAAATGAAGATTAAAGAAATATCAGCAAAAGAATAAAGGTTAAGGGTCCAACTCAGAAGATTAAAATCTCAACCCGCAGATCAAAGATAAAAACACAGTTAAAGCCAAATCAGTGTTAAATGACAAAGACGGACAAATCAACAAAGGAGAGCTTCGAATGACACATCAGTGAAGCTATTTACCCCTCCCAGGACTAAAGACACCTTGACAATTATTATGCTCACAGAACCTCTTTAAACTATTAAGGCAGTTATTGTAAAGGTATGGGTGGCCTCAAAACCCATACTGTCCACTTTACTTATACTAGAAGAAAAGACATGACTACATCAGCCAAAAGACTTCTCCACAAAGACACTCTTTGGAGTTATTACCGGCCTATCAATTAGGCCTCAAAGTCTACAAGAATTACTAGAATGGGCAAGAAATTAATGTAATATTTATGACACAGAATGGGCATTCGAATTCTTTTCTCCTCTGTTTTAATTAACTATTAAGACCATCTTTGTCACCTCTCCTCCCCATTCACCTATAAATCCTATTCGAACTCTCATTGTAAAAGGTTCGCATTTGATGAATTTTGAAGTAATACATAGACTACTGCTTTGAATAAGGATTGATGTTTTGAAGAAGTGTGGATGTGTTTTCTTTTCCGTTGATGAAGGAGGCTAGATCATTGGATCCCTTAGCCTGGTTTTGGTGAAGTAATCTCTATTCGTTAATGTTATTTCCTATTTTTCGCTTTGTTCCATTATGATTTTCTTACATTAGAGTAAAAAGCTTAGGCTAAGAAATGTCTCCTAGAAGCACCTTAGGAATATTTACTCTTCACTGCCTTTATGTTTTCATCTGCTGAAGGTTTTATTGAGTATTTTGACTGCTTTTAAACCCTCAAGTTTGTTCTTTTCAAAATAGTTCAAATAGTCGGTGTCAAGGTTGAATTATGGTTTGCCCTCCCTGCTTGCTGCCTCTTGAAATCTATTTCTGAAAACATCCTTCAAACGCTATTGTTTGTAGCTTGGAAGAGAGGATTTTTTCTGATCTTATCCTCTATTTCTTGCTGAGATAATCATATTTGAAGGTATTTATAATTGTAGTCTTAGATGCCTGGGTGTTCCCCCTTTTATGAAAGCAATTAGTTGTGTTTCTTATATGTTTTATAATTCCTTTAAGTGAAACAATTAGAAGAAATAGAGTGTTCCTCTCCTTCTTTGTCTTACATGAAAGTCTATCTTGTTTATATTATCTGCATAAAGTATGTTGGTAGGATTCATGGTTAGCCTTGGCTATTGAATATTTATTTATGTTTATATAGTGCTGCAAGTCCCTTCGTTGAAAGGTATACATGATTAAAGAGTCATAACAACCCTTAAAGCTCTACTTTTCCTTCCAAATCCTTGATGTTCATCTCATCCCACCTATATGATCCCACAAATCCATTGACCAGGTTAGATTTTCCCTTTGGTTCCCCCAAATTCATCAATCAGAACTGTTTAGACTTTCACATGACTCCATTGCCCAATGGCTTGTAGATTTCCACACTCTATCTATGCTACCTAGATCATCTATGTCCAACCAACAAACAAACAAATTTTCACTTCATGACTACCCTGAAATCAACCCTTAAAAGAAAACAAGACATATCTTTGCACACATTGAGAGATCCCTCTCTGAGACTAGGAGGTCTAGATCCTAGAGCTCTAAAGCTTGGTTTGAATGTTGCCTTGTCATTTGGTTTTCTAATCAGCGAAATCATAGGACCCCAATAGGATGCAATGGAGTAAGAAGAGCATGAGTCTTATGATCAGAAATTTGGCACGCATGACACTTCTAGACAATGAGAATACAGTCTCAAATAGTATTGGGCCAGAAGTAACCAACGCATAAGATCTTCTTCGATATAACATAGCTAGATAAATGGCTGCCACATGCCCCTAAGTGGAATTCATTAAGGAATTTCTCTGCCTCCTCATGTGTGAGGCACCTTCGTAGGATCGTATCAATACCATGTCCATAAAGAGTGTTTCCAATGATGATGTAGTCTTTGGCTTGGTATTGAAAATGTCGCCTCACGGAGCGAGAGGTATCAGACCAGAAAGTTTGGGTGTGGAGATAAATTAGAATGTCTCCATACCACGGGTTAGATGACGAAATAAAAAAAACGAATATTCACAAATTGAATCATTATGTGTCGATTCACAACCAGGGGAAGGAAGGTCACACATAAGCTGAATGAAAACCATGGATTTATTTGACTTGGATTTGATGAATTCAAGGTCAAACTCTTTTAGGATGTCAATCCATTTAGAATATTTTTCCCCAAGCAATTGATGTGAAAAAATTTATTTCATAGGGTTTCAATTTGAAACAACCGTAGTTTTCAGGAGCAAGATGTAATGGTGAAACCTTTGGATAGCTTGAAAGGTCACCAAATCCAACTTTTCTAAATGAGTATACCTAATTTCGGTATCATTGAGATTCTGAATCAAGTCACTATATGGGGTGTTCTGTCCCTACATTATCCTCTTGGACCATTACCATTGCTATAGTAGAAATGGCAGCAGCAAGGTAGAGGAAATTGTTGCACTGGTAGTTAGGGGGATACAATAGAGATGCCCTAACCAGTACATTTTTTCAGGGCATCAAATGCTTTTTGAGCTTCTTTTTCCCAATGGAAGGGAAACCCTTTCTTAATAATGCGATTGAATCCTTTAGTTAGCTCAACATAATTAGGGATGAACTGTCATAGGAAGTTAGATTTCCTTTGAATTCATTGAAGCTAGATGAGTGAAGAAGGTACATGTAGGTCGATGATTTCCTATACTTTCATAGGATCAATCCGAATTCCTTTTTTTGAAATATCAAAACCTAGAAATCATCCATAACTAATGTAGAACACACATTTGTGCATATTCAACCGAATATTCTAATATCTACACCATACAAAAATGGCCCTAAGATGCATCGAGTGATCATCCTGATGCTTAGAATGAGTAGGGATATCATCCAAATAGAGTTGCACGATGTGTTTAATATCATGAAAAGAATAACCCATGGACCAATGAAACATGGCCCCAACATTTTTCAGACCAAATGGGAGTTTTCAGTAAGAAAATGTTCCCAAGGATAAATAAATGCATTTTTAGGTTGATCTATTTAGATAATATTGATTTGATTATATTTGGTGAAACCATCCATGAAGGAATATATTTCACAACCGGTGCAGTCATCAAAAATGTGCTCATTGAATGGGGTCAGGTAATTATCCTTAGGAAAACCATGATTCACATCCTGATAATTGACACATACTTGGATAGTTCCCTATTTATTCATGATAGGGATGAAATTAGACACCCAATTGGTGAGAGGAATGGGGTAGAAAAAACTAGCACGAAGGAATTTTTTAACTTCACTCTTAATTGCAGAAACCTTATTTGGATGGAATGGACGAAGGTGTTTCCGGAATGCCTTAGCATCAGGATACATCTTAATTTCATGCATTACTATATTTGGTTCGATACCTAGCATCTCCTCATAGGTAAAGGAAAATACATCACGAAATTTATGAAAAATGGTTTTATAGGTCTCAACCTCAAATGGAGAGCAAGGTGCACCAATGTGTATATTTTCGACAAGACCTAGTTTGATAGAAATGTCAAGAGGTATCATCTCTTTTATACTCGAGAGATTCTTCTCATAATTGACTTCGTGGATAGAAATGGAACTCATAAAGAATTAGATGAAATTGGGTAGATAAAAATCACTAGGATTACCCTCAATATAATATGGTGAGGAATGATGGTGATGATCATCCCAATGTGCATCGTCTAGCATCATGATCTCCATGATGCTCTCGTTGGTAGAAAATACACGAGAGAATGGATCATAAGACATGCCATAATCCAATTATCTATTGACCCAAATGATCAAGGTAAAGGTATGAGACAAAAAAGACGAATAGATAGCTTTGATGAGGCTCATCAATAGGTATATTATAAGGGCCACTATGCCATCCTCTAGCTTATTAAACTATATCTTTCTAAAATTTATTTACATTTTTAGTTATATTATTCTTAGTGAGAAGGGTAAAAATTATTTATCATATCATGTAGCCTAATGTGGTTTAATTGTAGGGAAGGGATCATTTTTGAGATATTTTCCATATAGGGTATTGAATTAGACAACAAGGAGAGAATCTAGGAGGTTTTTGACCTTCTTAACTCCCTCAATCAACCCAAGATCACAACACACACTCTCTCTCATCAACTCGATGTCATTGGCATCCAAGACACTATGAGTGAAAGTGGAGTAATAAGAAACAAGATCCACCATCCTCGAGTTGAAGGAGACAAACATTCCTATTTTCTATTAAACTGCTAGCATCTAATCTCTTGTATAAATAATTAAGAAGAGATCATTAGGATTCGAATTTTGTTTTCAGCTAGGTAGTTATTGATCTCAATAACTTGGCACTGTTATTGTGACTATTATATGATGTATTAGACATTTTATTTTATGATAATGAGAAGATTATTATTGAGTTATCACTGAGTTATCTCCAAAGGGATGAGGCTCTTGGGTTTGGGCCCAACCCATTCAATTAGGTTCCTCTTTTTTATTTTTATTTCTTTTAGTATCAAATATTCCTTATTTTCTTGGATTTTAGTAGAAAATAATCCATCAAAACCTATGGTTGCACCCTCTACTTCACCTTTCTCTTGGGAGCATGAGTGGAGCATGAGTGGTATACAACCCAAAAGAATTATCCTTATGATTTTTTGGAAGAGTATTTGTGTTATTTATCTTTTGTTTCATATGCTTTCTGTAGTTTAGAAGTTGGTTTGTTGATTAGCTTAGAAGTTCTGGAATACATTAGATGGCATTTAAATTCAACTCATCTTTTCCACTATGATTTGTCTCATTTTGTAAATGATAAATGAATATATGCATGTGATGATTTTAGGGATTTGTGGATATGTAGGAAAGGTCACCTTCACCACCTCCATATTGAACCCCCTCACATTCTTTTGTTAAACCCAATTTTTTTCCTAAGAATTATGTTTCATGAAATTATTTTCCTAGTATCACCGAGAGCATTCCTAGTAGTGCAAAAGGCCTTCGAGAGGCTCTGAGCTTAGCTAGAGACATAGGACATCCTTCACTCATTTACCTCAACCACCATCCACCTTTACAGTTAAACCATCATTTTCACCTTCCAAACCCTCTCGAAATCCCTCCTGTAGCAGCCACCTATAGCACACCTATAGGACCACTCTCCTTGACTAGTTTCTATCCCCACTGGAAATTTGACTCGGTGTCGATGAATTTTTACCCCCAAATATGATTTCATGATTAAGGGAAGCTCCTAATCCACTCCAAATGTTACTTCCCTTCACTGAAAAAACAAAATAATGTTTGTTTTCTTATCACATATTTTGTACAAGTAGAATGTTGACTTACATGCAAGTGTGAGCTAGTGAGATGGTACATGAAATTATGAATTACAGTTTGATAGGTTATGAAAATGAGATTAGACTCTTTTCTTCAAGTAGATCAAGTAGATTGATGAATGATGCAATATAACATAGCTTCCTTTAGGTAAGTAGTTTATCTCTTGTCTTTTCATGAATTGATTAATAACATTTACAAGTTGAAGTCAATGGTATTTTCGTTTTCATAGTTAGAGGTAGCTTTGAGTTCTATCTTTATTAGAAATATTTCATTCTAATTCAGTAAGGGGAATGGTATTGGAGAACTTTTGATCAAATTTCCTAGTTTGGGGTGGTATGAGAAGAATCCCATCTATTGTGAATATATCACTGTCACCTCTAAGTTTGTACAAACCCCGGGTTGATAAATAGAGTTGAGTAGCCCTTGGGAGTCGCAGCACCCTTGGAGTAATACTAGGGCTCACCAAGCTCTATATTCAAGTTAAATAGGGATAAGTGGAATTTGGTCACCAAAAATGTTGATGTCAGTTTCATTTGGTATTATCCATGAATCACTCTTGACAGTAGAAGACAATATCATGTTGATATAAGCAACCAAAGATGAGTTGTCAGGAAGACAAGGAGGAGGAAGTGAAAAGGTCCCCATGAGTGAGGATTCCTTCAACAATCCAACCTTGTCATGCTGATAAGAGTGTTTGGCTTCTCTTACAAGTGGGACACTTCCAATAACATGAGAATTAGAGGCAAAAAAGGTGAGTTGCTTGATGGCCACATCTTTCCTTTATGAGGAAAGGAAATCATATAGAAATAAGTTGAAACATCTACAACCATGGCATAAACCCACATGTGACCCAGTAGAAGATTATAATCAAGAGCTACAACATTAAATTATACTTCTATAGATATAGTCTTTCCCCTTGATTCTACTTGTAAAGAATTCATAATACCACAAGGCTTATATGTTCTTCCATCAAAAGCTTTCAATGTGATTGATGATTGGATCATTTGAGGAGAACCAATCGCCTTCTAGCAGGACATAGACCTGATGGAGGTTGAGTATCCCTCATCCACAATAGAATGATGGACATTTTTACCATGGAATACAATCTGGATCATAAAGGCCAATTGAGCCAGAAGTCGAGAGGAATATTTTTCATGATTGAAAAGTGAATAGGTTTGAATTCGAAGGGTCCACACATATGATAGATGAAAGAAAAACCTTTTTTTTTGGCAGGGAATTATTGCAATACTTTGAGGGTCGACATAGTTGATGGGGACTAAGCTAAGTCCTCAACTACATTGTAATTTTGAGCAACCCTGACACAAGGGTTGAAAGTAGACTTATGAATAACGCCCTTAAGAGGCTCAATAGTTAACTCCATAAGAATCAAAGGTGGAGGAGGATCAGATGGAGGAGATGTTGAACTGGTAGGTTGATTAGTACGTAGTATGAATATTCATGATCCAGATATTGGGGGGAGCCCCCCAAGATCTAAAAAATTTAAATGGATATGACAATTTGTGCAAAATTAGAATGCCAGAAAAAATATAGAACACAAAGAAAATAAAACCACAAAGAAACTTGTTTTATTAAAACAAATAATAACTGTAGAAGCTACATTGTGGTGGACAATATTCCCTTTTACAAAATGTGACTTGTTACTTATAGCATTTTTTTTTTTGCAATACCACAGGTAAATTCCATGGGTGGCTAAATACCATGGGTGGAACTCACTTACAATACCATGGGTAAATACCATGGGTGGATCTCACTTACAATACCATGGGTAAATACCATGGGTGGATGCCATTCACAGTACCATGGGTAGATAAATACCACAGGTGGATGAATACCATGGGTCGATGCCAATTAAAATACCATGGGTAAATTCCATAGGTGGATGGATAACATGGGTGGATGAATACCATGGGTGGATTCCATTTTCCATTTGGATCATTCCTCCCTTCTTAAGAAGCAATGGTCCCCATTGCATGAAGTTCCCTCCTGAGAAGCATTTTTTGAATATGAAGAGCCACTAAAGAGAAGGGTTTTGTGTGGTTAACCCATAACCGTGATGAACGAAGATCCGAGGATAGAGATACCCTGTAATTCTTCTGACCAACTGTGATATTGAAAGTGTGCAGCCTAGAAAATGGACTTCGATGAAGTGTGGGTTCGTGGATGACCAAGAAATATGACAAATGAAGATCCGAGGATAGAGATACCCTATAATTCTTGTGACCAACTGTGATACTAACAGTGTGCGACCTAGCAAATGGAATTTGATGTGAAGGATTTTGTGCGGTTGACCCATAACCGTGATGCTAATTGTAGATGAAGTAGCAGGTGCCTACATAGCTTGGGGTGGGAGGGAATGTCTCCAAATAACCCAAGTCAAATGCTGCTATGCTGAAACTGATGAATGTGAAGTAGGTGCCTACTAAAGCGGGGTGGGAGGGCACGTCTCCAAAGGGAACCCGCTCTAAATGCTGCTCCAGATTTAAAATGAGAATAAAAAAGTCAATATAACTTGGAATATTTATTATAACCTATTTTATAAATGGAATGATCATTCTGCATCGTCTAATGTCTTTAAAATTGGATCAATTTAGAAGATTCACATTACATATTCCTTGTTCTGAGAAGCCACCATAACATCAGCTTTAGGCTTTCAGGATGAAAGCATTAAAACCTTGTTATAGGAAGATGGGTCTTGAGCAACCATATGGGTCTCCTGATTTGGAAAAAGGTTGGTCAACACGGAGGGAGAAGTGGAGGATTTTAGAAACTGATTCACTTCCATGCAGTGAGGAAAGTTGCAAGTAAATTTCTCCTCATTTCAAATCAAGCATGGGTAGCAAGGATTTCGTTTCTCATCTGAGGATTGATTTATTTCTTTATCCTTCGGTAAAGAATATTTCTTCATTTTCCCTTTCTGTTTCTTCTTACATCCTTGTTGTAGCTAAGATATGACTTTATCAGATGAAATGAAATTTATCTCAAAAGAAGAAGCTGCAAGAGGATTGGATGAAGAGTTTTTGGTAGAAATAGTGAGGGTAGTACCAAATGGTTTTCTCACTATCTGTGAACTAACAGAACCAATGATGGAACAATGTTTGAAGGTCTCCGAGAATCTGGTATTTTTTCATAGAGCATGCCATATTGGATATAGATGAGGTCCAAATGCTAAGCACGATTAATTAATTTCTCTTCAGTCACAACTCCACCTTTGGTTACATCCTTTGTGATAGATGACAACAAGGATTTAATGAACCATTCTGCCAATAATTGATTCAGAAAAAATGTCTTACATAATCAGCGACGATGTCACCACTCATGAATTTAATCCAAAATGTGAGTGGATTTAAATTGTTTAAATTTTTTCAGATGTTTTGTTCCAGTTTCATATTGGATGGGTAACCGGAAATGCGTGAGGAAGGTGGTAGCTAAGGAAATGAAATCGTTAAATGAATCTCTATGTAATTCACTGTACCATTTAGTTGCAATACCTATAAGAGTATTTTGGAAAAGATGCAATCGTATGGAATCATCACTAAGGGAGTTCAAATAAGACCACAGATGATATGTCATGACAAGGGTTGATCGGTCTTCTCTAGGATTCCCACTGAATTTCAGGATATCATAAGGAAATTTGGTGGGAATTATCGGCCACCAAGGTGAATGTGTAATGGGATTGTTGGTAAGCCTAATTAAACCTGGAAAGTCAAAAGTCACCAAAAAAGGTAACTGTCAGTTAAAATATGGTGAAGGATAGCCTAGATAAGAAGGAACCACCTGAGAAATAGGTACTTACGTTCCAGGATAAGGAGGGTTTTGATAAGGATGAATTTTGGCACCGTAATAAGGAGGACTATGGTAACCAACATACATGTAACCTTTTTGACTAGTTCCAAGATAACCCTACAAAGGCTAGAATGGGTGGGTTTGGATGTATTATCATTGAAAAGGAACTTGAGGAATACCTTGATAGGGTCTATATTGTTTCCCTATGGTATTTTTTGTCATCCTGGGTGGGTTTGATTGGGACTTCATGATACTATACATATTTTTTCCTATCAGAATTTGAGGATTACCTTGCCTAAGCTCTTGAGACTGTAAGGTACCTTGTAAAGGCTAGGAAAGTGGAACCCTAGAGGTACCAGATACTGACAGAGTAGGTTGTGATGCAAAAAAGTACTGTAAAGGTTGGCTTACATGTATTTGAGCTTGTTTTGGAAGAGATGTATGGATAAGAATTTGATATGATTACGACACAGGTTGAGGATTCAACAAGTGGTCCCAAAATGAACCAGGTTGAATGGGAAAAGTAGGTTTCCAAACATTGGCAACCATTCTAGGATCAGGAGGACTATAATAAGGTTTATTACCAACTTTAGGTATACCAAAAATAGGTTTCCCCCTGCCAAAGGAGGAGGGGATGATGGAGGAAAATACAATTTAGATAGAGGGTACCCAACATAAGGAGAGTTAGGTTGTTGAAGATAATATTTTCCACTAACATAAGGTCCATCCTGATGTTAAATCATAGGTGTAGTTGTAGGAGGAGAAGTAGTCTTAGTGGCATTCATAAGAGAAGTACCAGAAGGGATTCTCGAATTATATGACATGGGAGAGGTCCAAGGGTTGGAAGTTGCACCAGAAAAGGTACCAGATAAAGATTGATAATCAGGTGGGACGAATGGGCCACCATATAGATGTTTTTATGGTGATGTCACAAACATATATGAGGAAGCATCATTTGATGCCTCAACCATAGTTGTATACACGGGTTGAGAGTTTGGATCAGATCCAGTCATGGTTAACAATCCCAATGAAGATTGTCGCAATAGATCCATGGCTTCAAAGTCCAAATAATTAGGCAAAGGAGTTTGTGTGGGAATATAAAGAGGAGGAAGAGGATCATTCTAATAAAAATGGATTCCACTGCAATGAAAGCTAGTAGACGTATGAGGCTCTTCTTGTGGGATCTCTTCAGTACTCACAAGTTCGTATGGAAGAGATTCACCACCGGGTCCAAGATATATGGGTGCAAGTTTTTTCTAAGAAAAAGGAAGAGAAGGGGAAGG